>ML661893.1:3984371-4097890 GCA_007570785.1 Antilocapra americana
TACACAATGGAATATTACTCAGCATTAAAAAAAAATTCATTTGAAGCTGTTCTACTCAGATGGATGAAACTGGAGCCCATTATCCATAGTGAAGTAAGCCAGAAGCAAAAACAACAATACAATATATTAACGCATATATATGGAATTTAGAAAGACGGTAATGAGAACCCAGCATGCGAGACAGCAAAAGGAACACAGATGTATAGAATAGACTTGTGGACTCTGTGGATGAAGGAAAGGGTGGGATGATATGGGAGAATGGCATTGAAACATGTTAATTATCATATGTCTAACCAATCGCCAGCCCAGGATTGATGCTCGGGGCTGGTGCAACGAGATTTCCTGGGGGGAGGGAGGAGGGAGGGGTGTTCTGGAGGGGGGGCATATGTAAACTCATGGTGATATCATGTCATTGTTTGGCAAAACTAATAATAAAAAAAAGAGTCTTCTCCAACAAAATAAAATAAAATAAAATAAAATATCCCTATTTGATTCTCATATGCTGCCAGGTTTGGAAATCTGAAAATATAAAGTAGATATTAACAAACCTGCTCTGGCTGAATTTTTTGTGTATTTGAAGCATCAGAGGAAGATGTGGGAGACAGGTAGAGACAAATAAACTGAGTTTTCTTGTTCACCCTGTTACCCTGTTCTCATAAAGGTGATAGCTAAGCCAGCTATGTGGGACAGAATTTAAAATCCACTAGTCTAAAATGATCTTAGTCAAAAAAGATCTTAATGACCCAGATAACCATGATGGTGTGAACACTCATCTAGAGTCAGACATCCTGGAGTCCAAAGTCAAGTGGGCCTTAGGAAGCATCACTATGAACAAAGCTAGTGGAGGTGATGGAATTCCAGCTGAGCTATTTCAAATCCTAAAAGATGATGCTGTGAAAGTGTTGCACTCAATATGCCAGCAAATTTGGAAAACTCAGCAGTGACCATAAGACTGGGAAAGGTCATTTTCATTCCAACCCCAAAAAAAGCAATGCCAATGAATGTTCAGACTTGCACTCATCTCACATGCTAGCAAAGTAATGCTCAAAATTATCCAAGCCAGGCTTCAACAGTACGTGAACTGAGAAATTCCAGATGTTTAAGCTGGTTTTAGGAAAGGCAGAGGAACCAGAGAGCAAATTGCCAACATCCACTGGATCATCGATAAAGCAAGAGAGTTCCAGAAAAACATCTACTTCTGCTTTATTGACTATGCCGAAACCTTTGACTATGTGGAACACAACAACATGCAGTGGAAAATTCTTAAAGAGATGGGAATAGCAGACCACCTTACTCACCTTCTGAGAAATATGTATGCAGGCCAAGAAGCAACAGTTAAAACCAGACATGGAACAATGGACTGGTTCCAAATTGGGAAAGGAGTACATCAAGGCTGTATATTGTCACCCTGCTTATTTAACTTATATGCAGAGTACAGCATGTGAAATTCCAGGCTGGATGAAGCACAAGCTGGAATCAAGATTGCTGGGAGAAATGTCAATAACCTCAGATATGCAGTTGACATCACCCTTATGGCAGAAAGAGAAGAGGAACTGAAGAGCCTCATGATGAAAGTGAAAGAGGAGAGTGAAAAAGTTGGCTTAAAACTCAATATTCAAAAAACAAAAATCATGGCATCTAGTCCCATCACTTCAAGGCAAATAGATGGGGAAACAATGGAAACAGTAACAGAGTTTATTTTCTTGAGCTCCAAAATCACTGCAGATGGTAACTGCAGCCATGATATTAAAAGACACCTACTCCTTAGAAGAAAAACTGTGAAAAACCTAGACAACATATTAAAAAGCAGAGACATTACTTAGTTGACAAAATTCTGTCTAGTCAAATCTATGAATTTTCCAGTAGTCATGTATGGATGTGAGAGTTGGACTGTAAAGAAAGCTGAGCGCTGAAGAATTGATGCTTTTGAACTGTGGTGTGAAGAGAAGACTCTTGAGAGTCCCTTGGACTGCAAGGGACTTGCAGTCCACCCTAAAGGAAATCAGTCCTGAATATTCATTGGAAGGACTGATGCTGAAGCTGAAACTCCAATACTTTGGCCATCTGATATGAAGAACTGACTCATGTGAAAAGACCCTGATGCTGGGAAAGATTGAAGGCAGGAGAAGAGGGGGACAACAGAGGATGAGATGGTTGGATGGCATCACCGACTCATTGGACATGTGTTTGAGCAAGCTCTGGGAGTCGGTGATGGACCAGGAAGCCTGGCATGCTGCCATCCTTGGGGTCACAAAGAGTTGGACACAACTAAGTAACTGAAATGAACTGAACTGAACTGAGTCTAAAATTTTAGACTCTCTTCCAGCTCTAAAAACTCATTGAGCCCATGGATATTCAAAGTAAAATAAAGCAATAACTTAGCTTTTTGTTCTTTAGTGTTTCAGATATTTTCAGGCATTTCTGAACTGAGATTTATTTGGTTAAAAAAAGTTTGTTAGATCTGTGTTGTTTATAAATGTTTCCTTAGCCTTGCATACAGCACAGCTAATTGTGGGCACAAGAATAAAAAAGTGAGTTACCTTTGTAAGCTGTAGAGTTGTGCTAAATCTTCTGATTTTTAGAGGAGATAATTTGGAAATGGCCAAAGATAATTTTTGTTCTTTAAAAAAAATTCATGCTTATGCAATACAAGGGAATTAAAACAAAAACAAAAACACCTCTTTTTGAACTATTAAGCTATTGACTCCTTGCCTTTTTTGTCTGTCTCTCTTTTCTTTGTGTCATTATCAAGGTGCAAATGGAGATTTTATTTGGCTCCACATGGGTTTATGCAATCTATTGTTTTATTTTTTTCCACTTGGCATTATTTTATATGTGTAATTTTATGGCCCTTGTAGTTCTTTCTTTTATGGTTGTGAGGTATTTCATTGTTTTAATGTGCCATAGTAGATTTTATCTTACTCTAATTTGGGATATTTAGGTAGTTTTCATTTTGTCATTATGCATTTGAGTGGTTTTCATTTTGTCACAGTGCTTTGTACTCCCATGTACCATCTGGTATTCATCCTCACCTGTAACTGCCCCACCTTGAGAATTCCTAGCTCTGAAACTCCTTTCCCTGACTACAAATTCTCTCTGTTCGCTATTGCTTTGTAAGGTTTTTAGCTTTAGTATGTAAGGATTGCTCAAGAAATGACAGCTATTATGGTAATGACTATGATGATAATCATGATTATTGAATTCAGGGTCAGTGTCTTATTCATCATTATCCAATTCACTATCCAAAAGTATCTGACTCACAGACATCATCCCAAAGTTATTTGCTCAATGAATGAATGATTTTAATATTATTTCTTATCAAATATTCTTTCACATGTTAAATAATAATTCATTTTATCTTTTACCTTTTTTAAATTTAAAACTATCACATTAAATTCCTGAAGGACAGAAAGCACATCTTATTTTACTTTTTATTCCTAATACCAGGCTGATTTCTCTCAGAGTTTGATAGAGAGTTTTATCAAAATCTTTTTGATGGCTTCTGTTCTTCTTTACTATGCTAGTAGTTTTCTTTGAATTTTTTCCAGGTTTGTTTGATAGGATAAATTATATTTAACCACATAGAATTATTTTTTTTACTACATGGATGAATTTTATCTATGAGTTTTGCATAGATTCAATTTAAAATAGTCTCATAATACAACAAAATATTTATAAAGGTTTTCTGTTACTTATTAACAGAGAGTTTTTTAAATGAAAATTTGAAAGAAAAATTTCCTGTAATACCAATTGTCTTTTTGTAATATCATTAACAGTTCATTCAATTTTTCCCCCAGTTTTCTCTTGATTCTTTAGTAAATTTACACCTCATTATTTCTTTTTAATCATTTTTTGTCATTTTAGTTTTGTAAAGGCTCAAATGTGTCACTGACAATTCAAAATTCAAATATATTAGCATGACACTGAATAATACTAACTTCTTAAAGCACTTTTTCCTTAAGAAATAAGGAGATAATAGTAGTAATACATGTATATATTTTAATAATTCAAGCTATTAGTTTATAATGAGAAAAAAATCCTCTGCCCCATATATTCATATCGTATTAACAGCTTCAACTCCCAGAGCCAACCACTTTCAACTCTTTTAACTGTAACCTCTATTATCTGGTGGGCTTCCACCTGTGGGGTCACACAGAGTCGGACGCGACTGAAGCAACTTAGCAGCAGCAGCAGCTATCATCTATCTCAATATTTCTGAATAACCTAGCTATGCTGTGATTAGTTTTTCAAGTAATCTATATGTGTTTTGTGTGTGCACGTGCACGTGTGTGTGTGTGTGTGTACTCAGTTGCTAAGTCATGTCCAATTCTTTGTGACTCCATGGACTATAGCCTGCCAGCCTACTCTGTCCATGAGCTGCAGTCCATGGGGTTGAAAAAGAGTCGGACACGACTTAGAGCCTAAACAACTATAACAAAATGTGTTTTGGTTCCACCTTATTCTCACTCTCAGAAATCCTGGGACCCCAGTTCTGGGGTGGTTGATTTTACTGCTGCCCTCTCCTTCCAAGATTTTGTTGGCATTTTATGTTGAAGACTGTCTTCTCATCTCTTCTTTTTGTTCTTGTTTACTTACTACTTTAAAAAAAAAATTATCTTGTTCTATCTCTGTAGTAGATGTCAGGAAGAAATAGAGATAAATGATATTTACAACCTGCCATGCTTAACTAATAGTCTCAAATAACTTTTCAAATAATTTAGTTAACTGACAAGTTAATTAATTATGATAGATAAACTAGTCTCAGTGCTCAAAATTCAAAAGGTATAGAAAATTTTAGAGTGAAAGCACACCTTTTACCATTGCCTCTGGTCAACCAATTCTCTGTAACCAATGTCAGTGGTTTCTTAGACAGCCTTCACAGATACATTATGCATGTATATGCAAATATACACATATGATTATGTTTATTTAATCCCTCTATACACAGAATTCTGCACACTGCTTTGTTATCTTCACTTAGCAATATGTCTTGGAGAATATTTTTAATCGTTATATAAAGAACTTTTTCATTTTCTAGTGGCTACATAATATACCATGATTTATTTAAGTAGTTCCCCTGTTAATGTTCACTCATATATTTTCTAATATTTTGCCCTCATTACCAGTGCTTCAGTAATTTACCTTGTTTTTTTTTTTTTTGTCATTTTGTAAGTGTGTTATTTGATTTGTAGGATAAATTCCCAGAAATGCAGTTGCTGGGTCAAAATAAACCTATTTGTCACTTTGTTAGAACCTGTTAAATATCCCTCCAAATAAATTGTCCAACTTATGCTGTTCATCTTGGCAAAGTGGTGGCTCAGACAATAAAGAATCTGCCAGCAATGAATCTGCCAGCAATGCATGAGATCCCAGTTCAATTCCTGAGTTGGGAGGATTTCCCTGGAAAAGGAAATGGTTACCCACTCCAGTATTCTTGCCTAGAGAATTTCATGGACAGAAGAGCCTGGCAGGCTGCAGTTGATGGGGTCACAAAGAGTCAGGCATGATAGAACAACTAGCACTTTCATTTTATCTCACTATGGGTAATGTGGATTATCTTTTCATATAATCAAGAGCTATTTGAATTTCCTTTTCTGTGAATATTTCATCTATTCTTTGCCCACTTTTGTAAGGAGTGTTGTTCTTTATCATTTGTCATATGTATGTTAGGGAGACATGCGACTGATCATATGAATTGCATTTTTCCCAATGTGTCATTTATCTTTTAATTTTGCTCATAGTTTGTTTTGCTGTCTAGACATTTTAAATTTTTATGTAGTCAACTTGTTCAAATATCAAGCCACAAAGGATTTTTTATAGACTTTGAAACCCAGTGTAATTTGCATCTTGGGTTTCAGATATGTTGGGGACCAGAGACCATTTTATTTCTCCCATTTCCCCCTATGGGAATGGGAATGTCTGTCCTAACTCATACCTGCATTTTGGGAGCAGTTCTAGTTCCATAAGACTACAGATAGACAGAAATTTTGTCTCTGGATGGATGAAACCCAGCGCCTCAGTCATGCTTGATTTAAATAATTTAGGTTGTGAGATTTAGAGCTTTTTGAGTTGATAGTATTTGGATGAGACTTGAAGACTTAGAATTATTGAAATGGATTAAAACTTTAGAAGATGTTGGGGTGGCATGAATGTATCTTGCACATGTGATAGACCTGAATTTTGAGGAGCCAGAAGGTAGACTGTGATGGGTTTGATAGTGTCTCTACCAGATTCATGTCCACCTGGAACCTCAGAATATGACTTTATTTGGAATAAGGGTCTTTTCAGATGTAATTAAGGTGAAGGTTGAAATGAGATCATACTGGATTAAAGTAAGCCCCAAATCCAATGAGAGTTTCCTTAAAAGAGATAGAAAAGGAGACACAGAGAAGAAAGTGATGTGAAAATGGAGGCAGGGCTTGGAGTGTTGCATCTGTAAGTCACGGGACACCAAAGATTGCTGACAATCACCAGAAGCTAGGAAAGAGATATGGAACACTACCCTTAGACCCCAGGAGACGTCAACTCTGCCAGCAACTTGTTATTTTAGACTTCTGCCCTCCTGAACTATGAAAGAATAAAGTTATGTTACTTTAAGCCACCCAGTTTGTGGTAACTTGTTATGGCAGCCCAAGAAAATGAGTAAACTCTTATCTAGAGTATAGAGCTGGGCTTTCCTAGTGCTGCTGCTGCTGCTGCTAAGTCTCTTCAGTCATGTCTGACTCTGTGTGACCCCATAGACAGCAGCCCACCAGGCTCCCCTGTCCCTGGGATTCTCCAGGCAAGAACACTGGAGTGGGTTGCCATCGCCTTCTCCGCTTCCCTAGTGACTTAGTGGTAAAGAATCTGCCTGTCAATGCAGGAGACGTGGGGTCAATCTCTGGGTTGGGAAGATTCCTTGGCAAAAGAAATGACAACCCACTCCAGTATTCCTGCCTGGGAAATCCCATGGACAGGGGAGCTTGGAGGGCTATAATCCATGGAGTGGCAAATGAGTCGGACACGACTTAGCGACTAAACAAAAACAAAGAGGTGGCAGTGTATGGAAACACTGAGGGATGGTGTTCAAAGTCAAGGTAATTTGTAGGTTTAGTCATTCAAAAAATATTTACCCCCTAAACATTTGAACTCCTCTTTGTGTATATCTTGTAAATACTGGGATAAATAATGTGTGTGTATATAACAATATACTCACATCCTGGGATGTCTAGATTGAGAAGGGCAAAAAGATGAGATGAAGGGCAAAAACATGAGATGGTGAGTCTTAGGAAATACCATAAGGAGGGCAAGCCTGAAAGAAGAGTTGAGGAAGGAGACAGAGGAGTGGTTGGGGGCACAGGGGGAAACTGTGATGGAGCTTTATCACTGAGGCCAGGAGGGGAATGGCTGGTGGTGGAAACTGCAGAAGGGGCTGTTTGAATTGGGAAGCATTTTGGATTAGACAGTTGAGGTCATAGATGATTTACAAGAATGGTAAGGGCCTTTCATGTGTTAACTTTAACACTTTAACATGTTAAAGAGCCATTCTTCTGAATCTCAGAACTAATATCTTCCTCACAGGTTATTGTCTTTTATTATCTGTTAATTCGTTGACTAAAACCTAAGCCAATGTTGCACCGGTACAGGGGTACAGTGAGAAACAAGAGGACATAGTCTCTAGTCTCTGTCCTGTTGGAGCTTAAATTGCATTCAAAGAAACAAATATGAACCAATAAAATTACAGAAAATATTATTTTATTTCACCCGAAACAAGTGGTATGAAGCAAAGTGTATTGGGAACATATGAAAGACTGTTCTCAGTCATGTCATACTCTTTGCAGCCCTCTGGACTGTAGCTACCAGGCTTCTCTATCCACGGGATTTCCCAGGCAAGAACACTGGAGTGGATTGCCATTTCCTTCCCCAGGGGATCTTCTCAACCCAGGGATCGAACCCGTGTTTCCTGCATTGACAGGCAGATTCTAAACCACTGAGACACCTAGGAAGCGTAAACAAGGCCAACCTCACCTAATTTTCTGGGGGAACTGAATGAAGTGCTTTTGTCATGAGAGCATGTATCATATCTTATGCTTAAGATGTACCAGCTGATACAAAAAGTTTAACATTTTTGCTTTAAAGCTGAAGAAACTTAGGCCCAGAAAAGTTTAGCGATTTGCAGTGTATTATTAGAAAAGCTAGGATCATAATTTATATTTCGTTCCTAGTTAGTGTTCTTCAATTTATATTATTAAAAAGTACAATTTGTGAAATGTGAGTGAATTTAAATTTTGGATTGCACCCATACAGAAGAAAGCATTCTATATAATCCCAGCTCTTTCTTAAAATAATTTTTATTATTTTTTAGCTACCCTGTGTGACATGTGAGATCTTTGTTCCCCCAACCAGGGATTGAACCCATGCCCCATGCAGTGGAAGCACGGAGTCTTAACCACTAGACTGCCATGGAAGTTCCAATCCCAGCTCTTTACCTATATCGTCATAGGTCACCCAGATTGTTTCTAGAAATGGATGAGTTATATATCATTAACTATGGAGTGTTTATTTCATCTGTGGCCTGGAGATTCTCAGCTCCTAAGCCTTTAGGAAATACTTCCTTGATGCTATTACTGTTGTTGGGGATGTCTGTGTCACAGGCTTCCTTGCAGAGCTCGAGAGGATTTCTGTGGTGAGAATGTTTTATTTACTTGACATCCCTCACCTTTGGTAATTCTCATGACTCAATTGCCAGGATATCAGTTATGACTCTTTGCAGGCCAACCAGGGGCTCCTCAGGCTCAGCAAAGAGGCAGCTCTCAGTAGCATTCGCAGCCTCTCCTCTGAGTTGGGGCCACCCGGGAAATCCATGTTTATGTGTACAGACAGTACCTTCTCTTCACTATGATGCCCTCCTGGAAACTGTGTTGAAAAGCAGATTGTGAAACAGCTGGCTTAATTTCCCCAATAATGTTATCACTGATTCTTTGTTGCTAAACAATTTTCCACATCAAACCAGTCAAGAGAAGGACCAACAGTAGGTCTAAGAAGCAAAGATACAACCATTCACCACCACTAGAATGTTATGCTTACCTTCAAATCTAGGAAAGAAGTCATAAATACATTGTGTCCATTGATTATTGCCTAGGGAATATCTTGCTATAAATAATACATGTTGGACATGAAATTTTACCTATGTCATTAGGCTGACAATAATTTTGTTATTGTGGAAAGGCAGAAAGGAAATGAATTTTGGGACCAGGTGTATTGAGTATGAATTTTGACTTTATTACCTTCTAGCCAGATCACTTAGGAAAGTTACATACTCTCTTCGGAGACTTCTTTTCTTCTTCTGTAAACTGGGAATGATTTATGCACTGAAAGCATATTATGAAGATTAAAGAAAGTAAAGAACATATAACACCTATCACAGTACCTAATATTGTTGACATTCAACAAATATTAATTTGCTTAACTCTGCATTTTCCCTTAAGTTTTCAAATATAGAAGATCTGGAAGATGGTTTGAATGACTCAGATCTCTGCCATAAACTACTTTGATAATTTTTAAGGTTGTGGGAAAAATAGTTTGAAACATACTAAACCAGTTGTTTTTATTTCAAGGTATCCCTAATAGTTTCTAGAGTTTTATAGCCCATGATTAAATAATACAAAATATGAAAGGAAGCTGTTGATTTGCAAAAAGGAAAACACTGTTTATTTCCTTATGAGAGGGAAAATATTTCTTAAATCTGGGTTTTACATGTAAAGAGCTAAGCCAGGAAAATCACCACATAGATGTTATGTCAACCATGAATTAGAAAGATGAATATGAGAAACAAGAGCAACTCCTGCCATATCAGGATGGGGATGGGTGGTATATTAAAACATCCCGGAAAATTGGGGGGATACCCTGAAACAGGTAGTAGATGCCAGAAATCAAAATGGGAAGGATATAATCTTCATTTTTGGCAAGATGCATGGTGCTTCTATCCACATGGCAGAACAGTATAGAGAAGCAATGCAAAATGGAGATGCCTAGATGAGTGGGCTGGGTATTGGAGGATCCCTGATCATTTCAACTTGGTGAGTGTTTCCTGGGGCTCCAGAGAGAAGTGTTAAAGAGCTGAGTGCTTTGACAGATCAGAAGGACCGTGGTTGAGCAGTTTACTTGACATCCGTCACCCCTGGTAACTCTCATGACTCAATTGCCAGGATGTCAGTTATAACTCTCTCTGCAAGCCAGCCAGGGACTCCTCATGCTTAGCAGAGGTCCTTCATGGCAGGGGTTGGGCTGAGAAGGTCCTAGATCTTATCTCATGATCAGATCCATAATCAATGGACATCTATAGTGGATGCCAGTGCTTTGCCCTCAAATCCAGTTTGGGGAATCACATTCAGTTGAAAGCAGTGGAGGGTGCCCAGAATTTGGGTCAAAAAGATCAGTTAAGTTCTGGATTCCAGCTTCCAGTTTTGGTATTCCTTACTCCCTAACCCTGAGATGCCATGCTTGCTCCCTTTCCTCCCACTGCCTATGCCTCCAAGATGCCACTGCAGGACAGAAGGCAAGTGAAGAACCATGAGTGGGGCAAAATATTCCTGGTATGGAAATTGAATTATATTGATAATTGTTTCCATTTATACCTTAGTGGTAAAAAGAGAAGTCCTAAGTTCAAATTTAACTAAATTTCTGAAAATATTTTTTGGAGAAGAGGATGATTCAGAAAGAAAATTAAATTCTATTAGAAAAATAAAGAAATATCCATTCCTGGCCATTTGATTTTTTGAGTATAATTTTTATACCTGATCCAAACACAGGACTTTATCCCTCCTAAGCTGATCAGCAGGAAGAGGACATCCAAACCCTTCATTAGTATAGCACGTAGCATCTTTTTTGCTTACTTGCCAGTCTCCCTACTAACATGAAGGAACCTGAGGCCAGAACTGTATGATGTTCATTTTCACCAGTTTGGATAGAACTTGGTACATGGCAGGTGCTCAATAAATGTTTGTACAATCATTTAGTAGTACAAACCAGTACAAACAACTGGTGTTATTGTTGACACATGAAATGTGCTTTTTCAAAAATAACTGGTATGAATCTTTTGCATGGCCAAACTGTACACAAAAGCATCTATAAACAAATACATTAAAATCGAACCAGAGGCCTATTTGAGAAAGGCTGGAATTAATGGAGCAAAGTGACCATCTTGGGTGACAGTGAAATTTCTAGAAATCAGAGTGCTTTTCATAGAACAAGATTGTATATTGCTATGTTAAACTTAAAATAAAAAAAAAATTTAACCTGTGTTAAACCAGATGTCATCTTATACTAGATTCTAATATAGACCAGAATTGTAGGAACTAGACCCCAGGTTGGTAGGTGACAGAGGATGAGATGATTGGATGGCATCACCAACTCAATGGACATGGGTTTGGGTGGACTCTGGGAGTTGGTTATGGACAGGGAGGCCTGGCATGCTGAGGTTCATGGGGTTGCAAAGAGTTGAACATGACTGAGCACTGAACTGAACTGTAGGAACTAGCAAGTATAAAATATCTAATTATTAAAATTCAGAAGTTCTGTTCACTAAATATAAGTGCTTTACAAAATGCAGTAGGCAAACTTCTGGTGAAACAAATCTTTTTGCTTTGGGTGAAGTAATATCTGAGTGTAAGAGGTGAGTTGATTTGAAGAACAATGTAAAATAGAGACACTACTGAGTGACTGAGCACACACACACACATGAAGTAAAGAAGAGTACAAGTGGTATAGTTATGGCAAAAAGCACATCATTAGTACTGAGATCACAGAGGTTTGGCATACCCAACATTAACTGTTTTTACTAAAAAATTCAGTTATTTCCCAGTTGACTTATTTTGAGGTGGATTAGACAGAGGGGATGTATTGCCTGCTTTGGAATTGGAGCAAGTCAGGGGGCTAGAGTCCTCATCTCTTGCATGCAGAGTTTGGACTGAGTCAACAGTTTTGAGACTGTACTTCTGAAAACTAGGGTTCCGTGCTTTCTGATTTGCCCAGGGCGGTCCCAGTTTACATCTGTTGTCACAGCACAGTTATTAATGGAGTCTCTTTTTGTGCTTTAAAGTGTCCCAGTTTGGCAGTGTATCATATGGCCCCTTTACTTGGTGTCAACTCAAAGCACTCCAAGCTGTAGTACGGGGCTGGGCTTTAGGGAACAGAGCAGGTGCTGCTCAGGAGTCCCCGTTTCACATGGAGCAGTTGTGCTTTTATATAGTAGGTTTTTTCCTAAGATCTCATTTGGGGAAGAAAAGAGGAGGATTACAAATATAACAAATAAAGCTTAAAACCTCGCAAGATGAACTTCAAGTTCTTTTTTCCCCTAGCTCAGTCTGACATTCAGTATAGTCATTCTGGGGGGCTCAGTCTGGAGATTCATAAATGAATGAGAGAGCAGTGATTTACATCACTGTATGCAAAGTCTCAGGAAACAGCAAGCTAACTTTCTGCTTCACTGTCAAGGAGGTGAAATGACAGAGCATTGTCGTTTGGCTTCCTACTTCTTTTGATCCTAGGTGTCATCAGTACCGACAGACTGAAGACATGTGCAGAATATCAAGGTCCTTCCTCCACAGTTAATTACTCAGATAACATGACTTTGTGAGACTGAGATAATCTTAATCTCATGACTTCTTTGACATTTCACATTTCCTTTTAAACATCATTATATAAAACTGTATTTCCTAGGTCACAAGGCGTAAAACTGGGGTTATGATAACAACAGAGGACAGTGTGTCTCTGGCTCTGTCCCTCTGTCCTTTTTTATGGAAACATCAGTTCTTCTCAATTTTTCCGTATTGTTTTAGGAGTCCCCAAGACTGATTCTTTAAGTGGCCGAGTAGAGTCTGCCAGTTCTCTTGCTGGGTTGATGTCTGGTTACTGCTGAACCTGCTGGAGGCAGTTATGTTACCAACAGGGCTGGAGTGGAAAGAATATCTGACACTGGGCTCTCCTCACACAGGGGCGCATCCACAAGTACAGAACTTGGGCTCTAGCTTCAGGTTGTCTAGAACCAAATCCTAGCTTTGCTTTGGTAGTTATTCAGCTTCTTAGATGTTAGTTTCCATGGGGAAAACTGATACCTGCTGGACTGGACTGTTTAAATGAGGTGATCTTGTAGAGTTTGGTACTTTGCCTTCATTATATGTTACTTATTTCTCTTATTACTATTGTTATTTTAATTCACTTTCTCCATCCTTCTCCAGACCACTTCTCATGAGATTTTTAGTGTCCCATGTAAGTAATTCTCCAGCAGACCTGTTGTACAGTTCTTTCCCTCAAATCCTAAAGAAAACACAACTTAGGCTCAAACTGTGTGTCTGCAAAGAATGGATTAAATTCCAGTCATTTAAAAGTTGATTTATGTATTTAAAAATGAATTTTATTTCATTTATTGCATAAATTAGCTTATTTGTTTAGATTATTATACAAATGATACAAACACATGATATTTAGGCAATACAAAAACATTTCCAAATAAAAATGTACCTCACCTTCTCCCTAGATCCTCAGTCTCACTGCCTTGAAGCAACTGCCTTCAGCAGTTTCTTGTGTGTTCTTCCAGAAATGTTTTCTGTACATACACTAATGTACATGTGTAATTGGAACAGGCCTCTGTTTGTTCCATTATTTTGGTGTAATAAATATCTTAGTTGCCCAACGTGAAGATCTATAGTAAATGAAATCTGTCTTGCTTGAGAGATTTTCCTTCGTTAGGGTGACGTAAGACTCTTAGGAGCTTAAAAGGTATGGAAAGTAGGGGAGGCTGGGTCCTAATAATAGTGCGGGTGCCCACCTTTGTGACTCCTGCTGCGACTGCTCAATGCTGCTGGCCAGCACTGATTCTCCAGATGCACTTGGAGGGGGTTCTCATACCATTTCTGTATTGAGCCAGGCTTAGCTGCAGAGACCCTCCCTGCTTCTCTCAGGAACTGTCTATGATCCACAGACATTTAACAGTCAGTATTTCAGAAAGTTCTCTGTAAAAAAACTTCTGAACTGCCACAGTACTACTTAATCTCAGATAAGCTATCTCTTAAGTGGAACTTTCCTTCTCTTTAATGCAAAGCCTGAGCTCCCATCCCTTCTAGAAACACTTAGAAGGATCCCCTCCATGCCTAGAAAGGACTGGGTGTTTTGTCATCCCCTAATCCAACAAGTTTTGGTTTTGACTGTTAAACCAAGGGCTACGGAAAATCCTCTAGAGCAAGAATGCCCTAAAATCCTGTCTGTGAGGAGAAATATGTGTTGGCAGAGCAAGGAATACAAACACAGAGACACAGTTATTTCCTTCAAGTAGTTTACTGTCTAGCGTAGAAGAAAGACAAATGGAAGATTTTCAACAGTAGGCTAAGCATCATTGTAAAATATGCACAGATACAATGAAACAGTGAAGATCTCTATTTGCAGAACATCTTGGAAACTTTGTGGAAGAAGTGATCATTAGGTGCAAACATTTTAAAACATCATTTAAAACTAAGGCATTTTTTTTTTATATTATTGTTTTTGCCATATATTGTCATGATATCACCATGAGTTTACGTATGCTTCCCCTCCGGGTCCCCCCTCCCTCCTCCCTCCCCTCCGGGAAATCTCGCTGCACCAGTCCCGAGGATCAATCCTGGGCTGGCGATTGATTAGACACATGACAATTAACATGCTTCAATGCCCTTCTCCCATATCATCCCACCCTTACCCTCATCCACAAAGTCCACAAGTCTATTCTATACATCTGCGTTCCTTTTGTTGTCTCCCATGTTGGGTTCTCATTACTGTCTTTCTAAATTCCATATATATGTGTTAATATACTGTATTGTTGTTTTTGCTTCTGGCTTACTTCACTCTGGATAATGGGCTCCAGTTTCGTCCATCTGAGTAGAATTGCTTCAAATGAATTTTTTTTTAATGCTGAGTAATATTCCATTGTGTATATGTACCACAGCTTTCTTATCCATTCATCAGTTGATGGGCATCTAGGTTGTTTCCATGTCTTAGCTATTGTAAACAATACAGCGATGAATATTGGGGTGCACGTGGCTCTTTCAATTCTGGTTTCCTCGGTGTATATGCCCAGCAGTGGGATTGCCGGGTCATATGGCAGGTCTATTTGCAGCTTTTTAAGGAACCTCCACACTGTTTTCCATAGTGGCTGTACTAGTTTGCATTCCCACCAACAGTGTAAGAGGGTTCCCTTTTCTCCACATCCTCTCCAGCATTTATTGCTTGTAGACTTTTGGATGGCAGCCATTCTGACTGGTGTAAAGTGGTACCTCATTGTAGTTTTGATTTGCATTTCTCTGATAATGAGTGATGTTGAGCATCTTTTCATGTAAAACTAAGGCATTTTTGAATAGCATGAACTATTTAGGCATCAGAGTTATTAAATATAAACTTGAGCTGGAATTCTTGGCTTTACCATTTGTCAGTTCTATGATACCACACAGGCAATATACACATTAATTTAAAATTTTGCTTCATTATCTATAAAACAGTGATGAAAATAGAACTGACTCATTTTTTTATTGTAAAAATTAAATAACATCATGTACATACAGTTCCTTAATCTAGTTTCTGGAACATATTTGTGTGCTTGTGTGTGTGCTCAGCTGTGTGCTACTCTTTGCAACCCCCTGGACTGTAGCCTGCCATGCTCCTCTGTCCATGGGACTTTTTCCAGGCAAGAATACTAGAGTGTATTGCCATTTCCTTCTCCAGGAACATACTTACTATTCAATAAATATTTTTCATTTTTTTGCTATTATTATTCCACACATTAATCAGTATATGGGTATAATCAGATTTTCTAAATATTTGGCCCTCTCTATATTTTCAGAAATGTTACAGAAAGGCTTGATCCTTTTATCAGGGGAGATCTTGGGGTAGAGGTCACAAATGCACTGGGGTATATGAGAAATCCATGAGAAGGTGCCAGAGAGGAGGTTCTGTGGGACTCTGGGTGAATGCCAGTCAATCATGATTTTAATCTGGAAACCTCCCTATAATTTGGAAATGAATCTGGAAACCAAGGTGGGAAGGGGTGGGACTGCTCTGCAATTTTAGCAGCCCTAAGTACTTCACATCTCTTCCCGGCTTGAGTGCATGGCAACATCAACAATGAGGCAAGCACCTACCCCACCTTCTCTGGACTATCTTCTCCATCTCCAGAAAAACACAAACAGAATGGAAGGAAGGAAAAGACACAATGGGCAAAATGTTAGGAAACACTTTCCTTTTAGAGTTCCTGGCAGCAAGCAAGTTTTTCTGTTTTGGGGTACTGTTATCTGGAAATTTAAAATATCATAGGATCATAGAATGAAAACTTTATGGCTATCTGACAAGACCAGTTCATCTACCCATTTTATAGATGAAGAAACTGAGGCCCAGATGAGGAAATGAAAAGAATCAAAGTGGATGAGACCTGGAATCAATTATCCAAGGGATTCCTAGAAAGAACAAAGGACTGAATGAGGACCAATGGGTGACAATGTCAGGAGGCACAATTTATTCAATAAAGAAGGTTAATAACTTTCAAAGCTGCACAGAGATAAAAGAAGGACACCCTGGGAGGCTGGGCTACCACCTAATTGGAGTGTCTCAAAAATTAGAGGGTGGAAGTGGTGAAGAGAGAAGAGGAATAGTGGGTCTGATGACCTTCTAAGAACATTTTCAACCCTGAGCTTCTAATGTACCTAAAAGCAGCCAATGACAGTTAGGATTTTTTTTACTTGGTGATCCAGTAATTTACATTTCAGCAAATTCAGTACATTTCAGATACTTTCAGTAAATTTCAAATAAACTTTCCTGCGTTTCTGGCTTACTCATGTTCTAGAGGTGGAAATAGTAAACAAAGGTGTATGGAGTTCAGACACATCACCAATTATTTCCTGTATACTATTAGGAAAGTCACTGGCATAGCCTTTTTGTCCTCATCTGAAAAACAGGCAGTTGTGTAGAATGAACAGTATATTATATGTGAAAGTGCTTTGCTAAATCACTGAAGTGATTAACACTATTTAAAGATGGAAAAATATCAATAGTCTTACACAAGTAAGACTTCTGTGTGCTGAAACTACTTTAAAAATAATGCTTTTCTTTCATAGCTGATTCAAGGCATAACTTTATTGTTGTTACTGTTCGGTCACTGAGTCGTGTCTGACTCTTTTGTGACCTCATAGACTGCAGCGTGCCAGGCTTCCCTGTCCTTCTCTATCTCCCAGAATTTGCTCAAACTCAAGTCCATCGAGTTAGTGATGCTGTCCAACCGTCTCATCCTGTGTTGCCACCTTCTCCTCCTGCCCTCAACCTTTCCCAGCATAAGGGTATTTTCCATTGAGTCTGCTCTTCACATCAGATGCCAAAGGACTAGAGCTTCAACTTCAGCAACAGTCCACGCAATGAATATTCGGGATTTACTTCCTTTAGGATTGACTGATTTTATCTCCTTGCAGTCCAAGGGACTCTCAAGAGCCTTCTCCAGCATCACAATTTGAAAGCATCAATTCTTTGGTGTTCAGCCTCCTTTATGTTCCAACTCTCATATGCATATGTGACTACTGGAAAAATCATAGTTTTGACATAGAACTTTTGTGACAAAGTGATGTTTCTGCTTTTTAATACACTGTCTAGGTTTGTCATGGGGCTTCCTGGATAGCTCAGTTGGTAAAGAATCCACCTGCAATGCAGGAAACCCCAGTTTGATACCTGGCATCGAGAAGTTCCCCTGGAGGAGGGCATGGCAACCCACTCCAGTATTCTTGTCATAGTTTTCCTTCCAAGAAGTAAGTATCTTTTAATTTCATGCCTGTAGTCACCATCACCATCCATAGTGATTTTGGAGCCCAAGAATATAAAGTCTGACACTGTTTCCACTTTTTCCCTATTTGCTATGAAGTGATGGAACTGGATGCCATGATCTTAGCTTGTTGAATGTTGAATTTTAAGCCAGCTTTTTCACTCTCCTCTTTCATCCTCAACAAGAAGCTCTTTAGTTCCTTTTCACTTTCTGCTACTAGAGTGGTATCATCTGCGTATCTGAGGTTATTGATATTCTCCTGGCAATCTTGATTCCAGCTTCTGACTCATCCAGCCTGAAATTTCACATGATGTATTCTGCATAGAAGTTAAATAAGCAGGGTGACAATATACAGCCTTGATGTACTCCTTTCCCAATTATGAACCAGTTCATTGTTCCATGTCCTGTTCTACTGTTGTTTCTTGACCTGCATACAGGTTTCTCAGGAGACAACCTGAGGGTGTCTGGTGGTCTGGTACTCCCATCTCTTTAAGAGTTTTCCATAGTTTGTTGTGATCCATACAGTCAAAGACTTTAGCATAGTCAATGAAGCAGAAGTAGATGTTTTTCTGGAATTCCCTTGCTTTCTTATGATCCAATGAATGTTGACAGTTTGATATATAGTTCCTCTGCCTTTTCTAAACCCAGCTTGTACATCTGGAATTTCTCAGTTCTTGTCCTGCTGAAGCCTAGCTTAAAGGAGTTTTAGCATTACCTTGCTAAAATGAGCATAATTGTATGGTAGTGTGAATATTCTTTTGCATTGGGATTACAATGAAAACTGACCTTTCCCAGTCCTGTGGCCACTGCTGAGTTTTTCCAAATTTGCTGTCATATTGAGTGCAGCACTTTAACAGCATCATCTTTTAGGATTTTCAATAGCTCAGCTGAAATTCCATCAGTTCCACTAACTTTGTTCATAGTAATGCTTTCTAAGGCCCACTTGCCTTTATACTCTAGGATGTCTGGCTCTAACTGAGTGACCACACCATCATGGCTATCCAGGTCATTAAAACCTTTTATTTACAGTTCTTCTGTGCATTCTTGCCACCTCTTCTTAATCTCGTTTGCTTCTGTTACCACTTCTTACTGTTTTGTCCCTTATCATGCCCACCCTTGAATGAAATATTCCTTTGATATATCCAATCTTATTGAATTGCTTTCTTGTCTTTCCCATTCTATTTTTTGCTCTGTTCCTTTGCATTCTTCACTTAAGAAGCCTTACTTATCTCTCCTTGCAATTCTCTGGAACTCAGCTCAATGTAGGGCATAGCTAGAATCTCAAATGATTCATATCTTTCATGTGTGCACAAATCAGAGATAATCCCCAGGTTTCCAGGTGAGAAGTTTTCTGTAACTGGGAGGGAGCTTGCAGAAAAATTCAGTACCTGAAATAAAACATTTACTGAATTGATTTAACAGCTAATGAGAGATGACAGAAGGAAGAGTCAATGAACTTGAAGACAGAGCAATAGAAATAATTCAATATGAAGAACAGAGAAAAAGACTAAAAATAATACCACCTCTGTGATTTTTCAGGATCACATAAAAAAGATGAACAAATATATAAGTGGAATCCTAAAAGGAAAGGATTAAGGAAATAAAACAAAATAATTGAAGAAATAAATGTACAGATTCCAGAAAAACAATAATCCCAAATAGGGTAAATATAAATAAGACCATAAGTAGGTACATCATAATCAAAATGCTGAAAACAAGAGATGAAATATGTCTGAGAAAAGTGGCACATTCCATAAGAGATAACAGTATGATTCATCTCTGACTTCTCACTAATAATGATGGATTTCAAAAAAGAGTTAAACTACATTTGAAAGTGCTGAAAACAAGGGTGGAAAGGTGGTTTGGGAAAAAAAGAAAATATAAACTTCTCAACTTGGAATTCTACATCATTAAAAACGTCCTTCAAAAATTAAGATGAAATAAAGATGTTTTCAGAAAAAAGAAAACTAGAGAATTTATCACCAGCAGACCAAGGAAAACCAAAAAATGTTTTACAGGCTGAAGGGAAATCATACCAGACTAAAACATGGTTCTTTCAGTAAGAAAAGAAGTATATCAGAAATGATAAACATGTAGGTAAATATTTAAAAAAAATTATTTTCCTTCTGTCTAAAATTACATATGACTATTTAAAGTAAATATTTCAAATTTGAATTGTGGGATAGATAACATTTATACTGTAAAATCTGTGATAACTATAGCAACCAATTTTGGAGATGGGTAATTAATTGTATATGGTTGCAAGTTTCTTTCATTTGACACAAAGTAACCCAATATTACCTCTAAGCAAACTGAAATGTTAAAAATAGATGTCGTGGGACTCCTCTGATGGCTTCGCCTTCCAATGCAAGGGGTACCAGTTCGATCCCTGAGCAGGGAGCTAAGATCCCATATGCCTCAGAACCAAAAAACCAAAACATAAAACAGAAGCAGTATTGTAAGAAATTTAATAAAGACTTTTTAAAAAAAGTCCACGTGCAAAAACAAAACAAAACAAAATATATGTTGCAAACCCCAGAGCTATCACCTGAATAATGAATATAAAATAATAATAATGAAAACACATATGGCTAAAAAGTCAACAGATAGAATGGAATTCTTAAGTATATATTTATATATATATTAGCCCTAAGAAAAGCAGGAAGGGAAAAACAGAAGAATAAAAGACAAATGAAACAAATAGAAAATAAATAGTAAAATGGTAAGCCTAATTTCCCATCGGCATGTCAACTCCAGAGAGGCGAAGACCATTTTCATTTTTGTTCATGATTTGTCTGAATGAGTAGGTGAGGGAGTGAGTGAATAACTATATGCTTGGAACAACAACAACTCCTCCCATCCTGGGGTCTCCATGATGACTTCTTGTGATAAACAGGGCATTTGTTGATGTTCTGTTCACTGGAAAGTTTTCAACAGTTTCAGTTTGTGACTTTTTGAGTAACTCCTTGAAATGTGTGGAAAGACATGGGCTGAAACTTGAATTGGATAATCCTTTATGTTGAAATCGCACAAATACTCTTGTCAAGAAAATCAGTCCCATTTCTCTTCATGGGAACCTGGCTATAGAAAGCGTATTGCCTAAGGCGGTCCACCAAGATTTGGTGGGTTACTTTTGCTTTTGATGTGAGACATAACTGTTGAAAAACTAATAGCAAATAATTTGATTATATGGTCAATTTTGATTTGGTGGGGATTCCAACTGTAAGGAAAAGCAGAAAGACTTCAGTCAAGTTCAAAGATTTCATAGAGTGAAAATGAGAATCAGGGATCCTTCTAAAGACTGAGATAGTCTAAATACTTTTGAATTTTTATATTTCTGAGTTTAAATTCAATTTTTAAAATTTCTGACAATTAAATATTGATACTTCGAGTTTTTCTTTTTTAATATTCTATGGGACTCTTGTTTTGAGGACAACTCCTATTTGATGAGTTTCCACTGAGGACAGTTTTTCCATCAGAAGTGGTGGAGGAGTAGAATGAATGACTAATGCATTTTTTTTTTATTTTTATTTTTTTTAATTATTGTTTTAGCCATACATTGTTATGATATCACCATGGGTTTACATATGCTTCCCCTCCGGGTCCCCCCTCCCTCCTCCCTCCCCCCCGGGAAATCTCGCTGCACCAGTCCCGAGCATCAATCCTGGGCTGGCGATTGATTAGACACATGACAATTAACATGCTTCAATGCCCTTCTCCCATCTCATCCCACCCTTACCCTCATCCACAAAGTCCACATGCATTTTGCAACTATTTTTTGAATATTGATTGTGACCATTTAAGATTTTAATTTTTTTATCAACTGAAAAAATATGACAAATGGGGGGACTCACTTTAATAGAAGCTAGATATAGAGAGGAACAGATTGGAAATGGGGGGAGGATCCTTATTCACCAGTTATTTATGTAATGTCTGCTTTCTCCAAGGAATTTTGGAATTCAACAGGAGTCCTCAGGTCATAAAACCTCACTTTAACTCCCACTCTGTCACTTCCTTGATGGTTCAGTGGTAAAGATTGCCTGCTAATGCAGGAGACACTGGTTCAATCCCTAGGTCAGGAAGATCTCCTGGAGGAGAAAATGGCAACTGACTCCAGTATTCTTGCTTGGAAAATCCCACGGACAGAGGAGGCTGGTGGGCTAGAGTTCATGGGGTAACTAAGAGTCAGACACAACTGAGTGACTATACAACTACTGCCACTTGGCAACACATTACCCTAAAACAAGCCACGTAGCTTTTCTGAGGCTGGGTTTTCTCCTCTGTAAAGTGGAGAAGTAATTTTTATAACTTAATTTTCTACAGAACAATGACAACTTTTCTACAGACCTAAGAATAAATGAGAAAATAGATGTGAAATAGTGTAGTGCTAGATGAGTATGAGAATAATCACGACCAAGAAGAAAAATGTAAAGGAAAAAAATTACATTTAAAACTTATTTGCTGTTTTTACTTTTATGGAGTTTGAGGCAATACTAAATGGCTTACATGTTTCATTTTGATATCTTCCATAGTGCTTTTGTTAGTAATAATGCCATGTTAAATAGCAAACCAGTCAGTAACACACCCAAACACATAGGAAACTAAATATTCAATAAAACTAGTATTTAAAATCAGTAGAAAAGAAGGATTATTCAGTGCACAGTTTGGGGAGATATAAAGTCAAATTCTTGCCCAATAAATTCTATAAATATATAAAATTTAAATTTAAAAATGAAACCATAAAAATATAAAAGAAAATGTTGATGTATATCTTAAGCATCTTTCTTGGAGTGAGGAAATTTTTTCAAAGAAAAGACAACAAAACCTAGCAGCTATAAAATGTGTGATTCATTTACTCATATAAAAACCTGCTATGCAGAAAAATAAATTACAACACATAAGAAAGAAGAGAAGCTATTTTTTTCTGTTAAAAAGCTATACCAAGTTTGGAAGAAAAATAGTGAAATTGGATAAATTATATGAACAGGAAATCCACAGAAAATAAGTAAAATGGATTCTAAATGTATAAATATGTACAACCTCATTCATTATTAAAGAAATGGAAATGGAAACAAATTGAAACACCATTTTCCCACTCATAAGGTTGACAGATATTGATAAGAATGGAGGTATAGCAGAGATTCATCTTCATATGCTGTGTGAGTCAGTTTGGTGCAACTTCTTTGAACAACAGTTGACAAAATCTGCCAAACTTCTACTTTCCCTTCCCTTAGACAGCAAAGATATCTGTACATGTTCATTTACTATAATATTTTTTAGTAGCAAGAAACTGAAAAAAATACCCTGATTTTTCATTAGTAGAGAATTATTAAAAATTTATGGAACATCTGTGTAGTGGAAAAGTGTGAATCCAGAAAGGAAGACTGAAGTGGAGCTTTATTATAGCTCTAAGATATATTGTTATGTGATTAGAGCAAAATCCTAAACAACAGGTATGGTATTTTGCCCTTTGGGTTATAAAGAAAAAAACATTTGTGCATATTTATATTAGTAGTCCCAAAGGAATTAAAAGGCAGCTGCTCAACAAATGTTCTTTAAATGGATTAATTCACTTGCTTTAATCTATGACATAATAGGCTCTGGCTGCCTTTGAGGATTCCATACTTTTCCAGGCTTAAATCTCTCAGAATTCCTCCTCATTAGTTTTCAGTGTGTTCAGAAGAAACACTAGTACACACACACACACACACACACACACACACATTTGTATATGTTTTCCTTTAAGAGATGAATAAACATGAGGGAATTTATCTGCTAATGAATTTCTACAAGTAACAATTAACAATCAGTGGAGCTTCTAGAAATCAAGACTTTTCCAACCACAAATGACATAAGCTAAAACTAATCTATCCTATGCAAAAGAGGGTATTTATAGGTATTGCTTTATGCACAGCCATATTGAGGGGCTCAAATGATGTCATGAAAGCATGACTTTTCTCCCCTTCTTTCAGCTCTCTTTTTTTTCATGGTTTGATTTCATTCTTTCCAAATATAGCAGGTGGGCATCTTTCATCTGTGGGGCTATAGGCTGTAAGCAAACTTGGGTTCACATTGTTTTTGCTCCTTGAAACTAGAAGGTGAAGTAAACTCTCATTCTGTTCCAAAGTAGATCGATCTCAGGCATGGACTTGAATTGATCCAGTTGAAGTTGGACAGACAGGGGCGAGGTATCTGCAGACTCTGGGCTGTTGACAAAGACTACTGTGACTAGTAGGGCCACCAGAATCACATAATTCAAATCACATAATTTCTTACAATGGTTCCGTTCAAGGTGGACCTATTGAGCATTTTTCAGCACTGTTGACTTGGTTACAGCCCATTCCTTATAGATAAAACATGGTAAATGCTAACTCACAATTCTTCTTTTCTTGAAGGTTAAGAATAAAGAAGCTGAAATTGCTATGTGTTGAGAGATAGAGAGGAACACTATCTTTTCTCTCTCTCTCTTAATAGCTTCTTCCTTATATTGGCTAAAAATAAAATCCTGGACTTTGGTCCAAATCAGGGTTTTCAACAGAGACACCTATTTGACAAGTTCATTAAGAGATGAATCATATTTGATAGGCCTGCTATTGTCCCCCCAGCACCTAGTACACAGCTAGGGATATAGTAGTTGCTCAGTGAATATTTGTTGGGGCAAAGAAGGAAGGAAGGAAAGAAAAGAAAGAAGAAAGGGGAAGAGGTAGGCATGAAGGGAATTGGTCTAGCAACATACAGGGTTAGATGCTCAAGGATAAACCTTTGACTTTAATGTGAAACTTTTGACGCTAAGATTCATGGATAGTCTTATCAAACAACAAAACTATAAAGACTGAAATCATTTTTAAGCAGAGACTAATAATAATCAAGATGAGAGAAATAAAAAGTGCGCCTCATATATGTATTTTATTTAGCATTTGGTTTCTCAAGAATATTCATTTCATTTTTAATGAATATGACATTTTAGTAAACTCTCAAAAGCATATTATTCTCATTCTTGGTTACCTATACCATCAGGAACTCTCTCCATCTGGACAATGAAACTGAAGGCAATGCATCACCACTTACCTTGCCCTTGGATGAAATACCCAAGAGAGATCCTGGGAATATTTTGGGCAGAGCTTGCAGTGGAAACATTCAGATAACATTAGCAGATAGCACATAATTTGAAAACTATCAGGTATGGAAATATAGACAGATTCCAATAGGTGTTAGGAATAATGGGAATGGAATTGAGATTGCTATGGACTGGAACTATTGGCAATGAAAATATTAATAGGACTTGGAATAGTTGGGAAGAGTTTATGAAGAAAAATAACAATGGGGAGGCAGAGTCAAGAGCACCAGAAAAGACAGAAAGGCACCGGATGTGCTTGGGACCCAGTAAGGGAATTCCAATTGCTGAAGTACTGACTATGAGAGAGGAAAGCAAAACAGGCATGATGGGCCAGGCTCAGAACTCGCATGTTAAGGAGAGATGTTTGATAGCCATGGGGAAGCTATTGGAAGTTCTTGAGTCTAGGACTGACATGAAGAAAGTATGTAAGGAAAATTAACTCTGTGTTGCGTAGATTAAGAAGTAGAGAGACCAAAAGCAGAAAGGACTGGAAGGTATTTTAGGGCTATGACCACAAGAAAGTGGGCAGGTAGTTCTAAAAGAGATACTACCAGGATGATTTTTAAGCTTGAGATGCTGACCAAGCCATTCAAGGGAAAAGAGAAGTCTTATGGTTCCCAGTGTTGACATGTATCTTTTAGTATAATATTGTCTACATGTACACTAACATAAACGTAGGAATAAATTGTTTATTTCAATTGGCTTGGAAACAGCAAAATGAAGTTATAAACTAAATGCAAATGGAATTACAAAATAACTACAGTTTAGATGGACAAATTTAATTAGGTGTAAAGGAAGTTCTGTTTAACTTAAAATAATAATTCTCTATTTACACCTGCTCTGACAAGGTCCTTTGAAGTTTGACTTGTCTGTACTCACTCAAGTCTCAGATCTCCTATCACAGGTTTTCTATTTGCATTGTTGCAAAACTTTTGTTGTATGAAATTCTGTGATGTCATTAGACTTGCATTTGCTGTGAACATATCACTTATTTATTAAGATTTCTTTATATTTTTTTCATTAGCTATGATAATTAACTGTATCAGTCTCCTCTGTCCATGGAATCCTCCAGATAAGAATACTGGAGTGGGCAACCATTCCCTTCTCCTGGATCTTCCCAACCCAGGGATAGAACCCAGCTCTCCTGCCTTGCAGGCAGATTTCTTACCATCTGAGCCACCAAGGAAGCATTGTATTACTTTGGAGCCAATGCCAATTTGCTTATAAACACAAAAAATATAGGCATTTAAATTTCATAAGGTAGTAATTCAGGTGACCCAAGTATTAAAAGTGTTTGAATGGTTATAAAAGTCAAATGAAAAATTTTTAATGTTATCATGCAATGCCAAAGAATGTGTGGATCTCTGAAACTCCCCTGGGAAGTAGAAAACCTGTAGAAAGGTCTCCTGGGCCTACAGCCTCTTTCTAAGGAGCTGCCTTTTCTAAGCCTCTGCTGCTTGAGTGACCATGTCCTGTGCCTTATCACCCATTTGCCTTTCTCCACCCGCACCCTCTCTGGCCACTATGGGTTGGGTCAGGAAGGGAGGGTACACATGAGCCAAGGATATGCAATCCACTGGCTGGTCAGTAGCCAGAAAGTTTTAGACAGCAAACAGAGAGTTGGCTGCATTTCCTCCCTCCCACTTCTCTCCCCTAAATGTGGAGAGAATTTTCCAGTTGAGAACACATATAAATACAGAAAGGTGATAAAAACGGGACTGGAGACCTATGTTGCCCATGAGCAATGAATAGCTATGGAGAAATGGATATCGTGAGCATTTTGAATCACTCCTCAAGTTCCAACCATGAATACATCCAGCACAAGTTAGGTTAAGCAAAAAAGGAAATGTATTGCTCCAAGATAGGAAAGTCAGTCATTTCACCTGAACCAAGTTTTTCTCCTCCCAGGAGTTCTCCTTTCCTCTATGATTGCTTCATTTCCTGATACTATGTGATGGTATGAAGGAAAGTGGATATACCTCTCCACCAAACAAGAAAAGTCTTCTTGTATCTCATTAATTCTAACCAAGTCTATAGGTCCATCCCTGAAGAAATTAATGGGACCTAGTGTTGTGATTCACATGCCCCATCCTAAGAGTGATGAATGGTGTTGTCAGATCTTCTTAAAGTATATGGACTGAAAACAGCATGTTTTCCAGAGGAGAACTAGAAGGGTGGAGGTAAAGCTTGAGAGCAACATTATTTATCCACTACACATCCTTTCTCTGCACCCAGTTTCTTTGTAAAATGGTAATAGGAATCCTGCTCTGCCCTCCACTCAAGGCAGTTGTGAAAATAAAGTGAGGCAGTGGGTGTAAATATATTTGTCAACTATAAAATACATAAACATGAAGTAATATTTCTTCAAAGGATTTTTATTCCCCCTTGCCAACATCTGCTGGATCATTGAAAAAGCAAGAGAGTTCCAGAAAAACATCTATTTCTGCTTTATTGACTATCCAAAACCTTTGACTGTGTGGATCACAATAAACTGTGGAAAATTCTTCAAGAGATGGGAATACTAGACCACCTGACCTACTTCTTGAGAAATCTGTATGCAGGTCAGGAAGCAACAGTTAGAAGTGGACATGGAACAGCAGACTGGTTCCAAATAGGAAATGAAGTACATCAAGGCTGTATATTGTCACCCATCTTATTTAACTTATATGCAGAGTACATCATAAGAAATGCTGGGCTGGAAGAAGTACAAGCTAGAATAAAGACTTCCAGGAGAATATCAATAACCTCAGATATGCAGATGATACCACCCTTATGGCAGAAAGTAAAGAACTAAAGAGCCTCTTGATGAAATTGAAAGAGGAGAGTGAAAAAGTTGGCTTAAAGCTCAACATTCAGAAAACTAAGATCATGGCATCCGGTCCCATCACTTCATGGCAAATAGATGGAGAAACAGTGGAAACAGTGACTGACTTTATTTTGGGGAGCTCCATAGTCACTGCAGCCATGAAGTTGAAAGATGCTTACTCCTTGGAAGGAAAGTTATGACCAACCTAGACAGCATACTACGAAGCAGAGACATTACTTTGCCAGCAAACATCCATCTAGTCAAGGCTGTGGTTTTTCCAGTAGTCATGTATGGATGTGAGAGTTGGATTATAAAGAAAGCTGAGCACAGAAGTATGGATGCTTCTGAACTGTGGTGTTGGAGAAGACTCTTGAGAGTCCCTTGAACTGCAAGGAGATCCAACCAGTCCATCCTAAAGGAGATCACTTGTGAGTGTTCATTGGAAGGATTGATGTTGAAACTAAAACTCCAATACTTTGGCCACCTAGTGTGAAGAGCTGACTCATTTCAAAAGACCCTGATGCTGGGAAAGATTGAAGGCAGGAGGAGAAGTGGAAGACAGAGGATGAGATGGTTGGATGGCATCACTGACTCAGTGGACATGAATTTGGGTAAACTCTGGGAGTTGATGATGTTGTGCTGCAGTCCATGGGGTTGCAAAGAGTTGGACATGACTGAGCAACTGAACTGAACTGAACTTGTCAAGTACACAAGAACATAATCAAGCTTATTGGGTACTCTCCACCCTACTGACAGAAGATTCAATTTTTCTGGGACCAGTTCCTCTAGCAGAATTCAGGGATATTCCCCTTATTTTATTTTGGGCAGCACTTGTGTGTCATAATATGCAAATATTGCTATTTTATTGGCAGCTGCTAGATGCCCTCGTGGCTCAGATGGTAAAGAATCTGCCTGCAATGCGGGAGATCTGAGATCAATCCCCTGGCAGGAAAGATCCCCTGGAGGAGGGCTTGGCAACCCACTCCAATATTCTTGCCTGGAGAATCCCCATGGACAGAGGAGCCTGGCGGGCTACAGTCCATGGGGTCACAAAGAGTTGGATATAACTGAGCGACTAAGCACAGCACAGAGTTTTATAGAGTCATCAATTTTAATAGTCTGAAGGTTTTCTCATTATCCAAAGTCTTTCACTTCATAGCTTAGAAGGCATGTACTACTTTTATTTTTACTGGAATCTGGGCTGGCAGACAATGGTTGTAGCTCCAAAGAGGAAGGGCACTCTAAGAAAGATGACAGCTTCTGCATATTAAAGGCTTCCTTGATTTTGAAATGTACGTGATTCAGAGAGCCAAAGAATACTGCATTCTTTGCGTGTAGTTTTTGGGCAGTGCACAGTTTGATGCAAGAGTTGTTAGGGTAGTTTGGTGTTTAGATAAGCAACCCCTCCCAGACGGATGTCCATTGGTGAGAGGGGCAGCAGATTTGGAGCCCAGAAAATACTCTCATGTGACAACAATGAGAGCTAAACAACAGGACCTGCTTGCTGGGTTTCTTTGATTTGAACGCTGAGCCCAGAAATGCCTGAAAGAAGCTGTGAAATAAGGCATAGATGGAAAAATTCCGATAGGACTTCGCCTCTTCGCCTTCTAAATTGGAAAAATGTAGGTGAACTTCTTGAATTCACATCACTGTGTTGAATCCCATCATCAAGTCCAAGAAAATTTGATGTGTACTTTTGACTGCATTTTCTGTATAACCTGACAACGTAAGGACTATAGAATTTGTTACTAGGTAACATTGGAGGAAGATGGCTTGGAAATACAGCAGTTTCTCTACAGTCTTCAGGCCACTTTGGCACAGAATGCTTTTGTGTGAATAACAAAATGGCATCTGCTCCAAATGGACCAAGAACAGGAAAGCTCTTTCTCCTTTGTGCTAATAAACACAGTGCTTTCCCAAAGCCCATGGCTGGCCCTGGCAGCCCCTTGGCTGGCGTCCTGTGAGCAGGCACAGGTTATACACTCCCAGGGAGAACACCTGGCAAAGTATGAATCCTAGTTTGTTAGAAATAGAGGGAATAGGAGGGGCAAAAGTCATATTTGTTGTTTTAGTTAGCATTTTGGGGGAGCTTCCTTGGAGCAGAGGTTCTTAAGGAAGGATCTTGATAAAAATTAACTAAAGATATATTTTTAAATTTGGGTGTGTAGTTCTCAACCCAAGAAATTCCTATTTAGGATGTCTGGGTTAAGGACTAGACATATGCATCTTTTTTTTTAATTAAAAAAGTATTTTTGGCTGTGCTGGGCCTTCATTTCTGCATGCAGACTTTCTCTAGTTGTGCCAAGCAAGGGCTACTCTCTAGTTGCTTTGTATGGGCTTCTCAATTGTGATGGCCACTCTTGTTGTAGAGCACGGGCCTCAGTAGTTGTGGCCTACTGGCTTAGTTGCGCCACAGCATGTGGGATCTTCCCAGAGCAGGGATAGAACCCATGTTCCCTGCATTGGCAGGTGGATTCTTAACCACTGGACCACCAGGGAAGCCCTCGACATATGCATCTTGAGAATGCTTCCTGGAATATTCTGATGCTCAGTCCTAACACTATCAGTTATTTCCCTCTGGATTCACTGGAGGCTCTCTTTCTTCTCCTCATTCAGTTCAGGGGCTCCTTGATATGTGACCAGAAATAGCCCTATGAGAAACCCCTACTCTCTGTGTATGGCTTTGCTATGAAGTTATTCCTGTCTCCTCTGGATTCCTTGAGTGCTTTGTCTTGCTCATACAACGTTTATCAGCATATTCTGTATTGGGGTTATTTATGAACATGTCTTATCTCCTAACACACAAACCCTGAAAAGACTGAGACTGTGACACCCAGAGGTTACCCACTGGGGCCCTTGGGTTGCATGCCATCTATAAATATAATTTCCTTGGCCCTTAGAGTATTTAAAACTTTTTAAAATTGCTTGCCAGCATTTAAAATCATGGAGGTTTTCCTCCAATCCTTGAATTTCCCCCTAAATATGATGACCATTGTGCACCAATTTTTCTGTTGCAATATCTGAAGTCCTGTCAACATAGGCTCCACATTCTTGCATCGCTACTATTGACTGGAGCTGAGTACGTATCCCCTTTCAAATGGGATCACTCTCTTCAGTTCGCTACAGTCCCCACCACTCCCTGTCATCTTACACTAGATTGCTTCTTTCATTACCTTTCTCACCTGGCACCAGTTAAGTATTCGAATTTGTAACCCCATTAAAGGCTTCCCTGGTGGCTCATTGGTAAAGAACCTACCTGTCAAAGCAGGAGACGCAGGTTCGACCCCTGGGTTGGGAAGATCTCCTGGAGAAGGAAATGGCAATCCATTCCAGTATTCTTGCCTGGGAAATCCCATGGACAGAAGCAGCCTGGCAGTCTACTATCCATGGGGTCTCAAAAGAGTTGGACGCGACTTAGCAACTAAAGAGCAACAGCAACCCCATTAAGCAATTTTGATTTCTTCACAGTATCTGACTTTTTTAGGTACTTTGTTAATGTTTGTCCAATGGCAAAATGAAAGTGTAAACTGCTCCAGGAGGATGAGTGCTTAAGTGGGATTCCTTCTCTGGGCTGCAGATATGAGTTCATAAGAAGAACAAAATAGTATATTAGATTAGATTTTGTATTGTGGCTTTCCCCAGTCAAGAATTAGGAGCTGGTTCCTCATTTCCAGGAGCTTTATATAAATCTCTTTACTTATCAGCTGTCAGGCAGCTAAGCAGTCCTCCTCAAGCTAGAGGAAATTGATACTAAGCATGTGAATTTGAGTGAGCAGGTTGTTCTCACCAGGTCTCTCCCTGAAGTTTTGTGTGGTAGCCTGCTATTTATCAGGGTTTTCAAAACTGGCTTCATATGACTCTCCTCTGGGAATCCCTTTGGACTGAGCAATTCTTGCCCAGGAATATCCTTTTTTATGGCTGCCAGGGTCATTATCATGGTTTTGGGGAGATATAAATAAAATAGTGCTTTCAACAATGGTTTTGGAAATGCAATCTCATCTCTTTAGCTCTATAACTAAAATTCCTCAATATCCTCCCTTTCCGTGTCTTATGTAGGATGCAAACAACTTGACAAAATATTAGGGGACATGAGAATTTTTACAGTTTTATTGGTCTTCTGCTCTTTTTTTTTTATCTATTCTTAATGGCAAATGATACTGTTTTTCTTTGTATAATATTGATAATATTATTAAGCTTTCCTTTAAAATATTTTACATAGAAGTTAAGTTTATTGAAAGAAAAATAAGGAGATAATAGTTCTGATGGAATGAGGCTGTCACAGAAATGATAAGTTTGCTATGGCTTTGACACTTGGGAAAGATTAAATTTTAAGATAAAGTCTGAAGTCTTCCACAACAGGATGCTGCCCATCTCTTTGGCCTCAGCTCCCACTAATTTCTTGCTCCCTTTTCTACTGTACATCCTAATGTAACAGGAACTTTTTACTGTCCCTCAAATATATTGGGAAGTTTCCCCACCTTTCAGAAATGGCTTCACGATGGCTAAAGGTTTTCTTCCTGGAGAGCACAGGGTATTCTCTCTGTTAAAAGCATCCACTAGACCCCCACTCCAGCCTCACCATCTTGTTCCTATGACTGATGCTTTTCAGCCTTCATTTGCAGCTACAGTGCAGCCCCCTCCAGAGTCCTTGCTGGACCACCCTATATAATACAGGTCTTGCTTCCTATTTTCTTCACAGCATCCTACTTCTTTCCTTCCTAGTTCTTTACAAAAACTATTAAAAAAAAAAACTTACTTCCTCTCCTGGCTATTAAAATTCTCTGTCACTGCATTGTGAGTTCCTTGAGGACAGGGCCCTCACATCCTATTCACTGCTGCATCCCTAACAGCAGAGTGCCAGGCAAACATAGATAGTTTCTCAGTAGATATTTGATGAATGTGCAAATGTTCTTTCTGCCTTTGTACCTTGGTGAATTTCTTCTCATCATTCAAGGTCCATCTAACTCATGAACTACTCACCTGAGAACTTCTGTACCCTTCTCTACCAAGACAGAATAGTTTCTCTCTTCTCTGGGTTCACAAAGCATCATCTCCACATGACCATTATAGTATCAAACACATTGGATTGTACCTAAGTTAAAGGTCTATTTACCCAAAAAGACTGTGAGCTTCTTGAATACACAATACCTCTATCCTGGCCCCACCATCTAGTACTCATCCTCTGTTTCTAACTGTGGTGCTACTAACACCAAGGGAAACCATCTCCTTCTAATGACTTTGTATCTAGAACTGACTGGGATGGGAAGTGAGAAGGGAGAACAAAGACAATGAGAAAACATTCTTGATGTTTGTGGGATGTTCAAGCTAAGTATGCATGGCTTGTAGACATGCCCATAAAACCATCTTAATAAAAGATGCTATTTCTTTAGAGAATTGTTTTATTTAAGGTAAATCCTCCCACTCAGAAATCTCCAACATGCTTCCATCTGCAGAAAAAAAAAACAACAGAAAACGAAACTTTACCATCTAGTGGTAGAAATCATGAACTACAGATATACATTCACTCATTTATCCTTTCTCTCACTCAGCAGCTATTTACTGACACTTATTATGTGCCAATAATTGATGCAGACAAGTCTCTGTCCTTATTTAGTCGCTCATGTAGTGATCACTTTCTTTGGGTTGTGAGTCATGTTTTTTTGGAGCTTTGGTGTCAACCTGTTTAGATAAATAGACAGGGAGGCCAGGTTTGTTGGTACAAAGGTCAAACGTTGGCACCTCAGGGCTCACACAAGTTGATTTTTTAAAATATAAACAAGTTAGAGAGGCTTGCATACACAGAGAGAGAGACTACATGTACTTCTGGCTTCTCTGGCAAACAGTGCCTTGCATTCTTGCATTTCAACAATTGGCTGGAACTGAGAAGCAGCTTGTCCTTCTGTCTGGGGTGACTCCATCAGCCCCACACTGGCTCTCTTGTTCACTTACTCAGTTGTGTGTGATCTCTTTTTGGACATATCCAGATGCTTGGTAGATTTGTATTCTCTTTTATTCTTACAGAAGGACATTTCCAAATCTCTACATTACTTCCAAGAAGGCCCCTTTTTCCAACAAAGGCAATTATAACTGCACAATTATCTAGGAGATAATATACTTCTTGATGACCCCTAGATTAAGGACCATTTATTTTTCTGGGTTTCTGTCCTTAGGAAAAACCTCTTTGCTCAGATCCTGCCCCCCCCCCCACCACCATACTTGGTTATTTCCCTTTCCTACCTTGTGGTGTTGGAGAAGACTCTTGAGAGTCCCTTGGACTGCAAGGAGATCCAACCAGTCCATCCTAAAGGAGATAAGTTCTGGGTGTTCATTGGAAAGACTGATGCTGAAGCTGAAACTCCAATACTTCAGCCACCTCCTGTGAAAAGCTGACTCATTGGAAAAGACCCTGATGCTGGGAAAGTTTGAGGGCAGGAGGAGAAGGGGACGACAGAAGACGAGATGGCTAGATGGCATCACTGACTCGATGGACATGGGTTTGAGTGGACTCAGGGAGTTGGTGATGGACAGGGAGGCCTGGTGTGCTGTGGTTCATGGGGGTACAAAGAGTTGGACACGACTGAGTGACTGAACTGAACTGAACCTTGCTTGGTGAGATAGAAGATTCTTATGGAGATGTTAAATTTTTCTTCCACTTCTTTGTTCAATAGAGACTTAATGGACATTTCCTAAGGGCCATGGCCTCTGCTTCATGTGGGAGATGTAGCCAAGGATGCAACACATGCACTTGTTGGAGTGGCTGTGTGGCCTTCATACAAATGTCCACAAATGCCATGGGAATGTATAAAAGGGACTCTGGACCTAATGTAGGGGTGGAAATGGGATTGGAGAGTGTCCCTGAAGAAAGTAACGTTGAACCTCAACCCTTAGGGTCAACAGGAATTAGACAAGGGAAAAGAAAACCTGCACAGATGCCCAGATTCAAGAAAACTGTTGAATGTGGAAGAGAAATTTAGTAGTGCCTGTGAGGTCTGTGGAGAAGCACAGACTTCATTCTGTGGGTGATAGGGAGCAATAAGAACCCACAGTCAGGGGGCTGTATGTAAATGTTCACATCTGTGAAGATCCCTCCACCCAGAAATACATTTTAAGAGATTTGGCTGAGAGCTAGGACTGCTGGTTCTCTTGGACCCCTCCTGTTCAGTTTTGTACAGGACAGTTTGGTTTTGAAGGACTCAGGGAGAAGCACCTTTGGCACCCTGAAGGCACAGCACTAGTGGCTACTGTCCCATCCCTGTAGTAGCTCTTGTTTTGCCTTTTAAATTCTTGTTTTTCAGTCTCCACTTTCCTGGGAGTTCTCTGTTTTCTCCGTAGTTCCTTGCCACTTTCCATGTAATTCACGCATCTTCCTGGAGCTGCTGTGGGTTTGTGGTTGCCTGGAGAACCACAGCAACAAGGTCCTGAACTCCCCACCCACCCCAGGGAGTCCTTATATCAAAAAGTTAGCTTCAAAGCCTAGTTGGAAATGGTCGATATGAAGCAAAAAGTCAACAAATATTTCCCTGGAGTCTTGGCACCAGAAAGTCTTTTTCTTTTTCCTTTTGCTCAATTCCCTGCAGGTTAGCCGCCCGAACTTCTGCCTACTCAGCAGATCCCCATGGCCGCTCCCAACTGGGCTGTAGTAATGTCTGTGGAGGTGGAACGTGATCCAACCCCCTACTTCATCCAGGAGCCCTTTCCTTTTCTGACAGTGGGCCAGTCTTTTTTCAAAATGAACTAGTGTAGGCGCCCAACACACCCGCTTTCTGGTTTGAGCTGCTGTAGCTGCTTGCTGTGTCATTTCAGGAAATGTATTCCACCACCCTGGGTTCAAGTTTCCTTGTCTGTAAAATGGGAATGGTAGTCCCTGTTCTGCCTACTTCATATAGTTATTTTGAAGAGGAGAAAATGACTACAGATTGTTCAGTCACTCACAAAACATTTATTGATTACTCAGCCATGTGCCAGCTGGTGGGGGATGAAAGCTCTTGTTAAACTGCAACATGCTACACAAATACGACATTCTCAGATGCGAGAGTTCACTACCAACTGGGTTGGATTGGGTATATTTGTTCTGCTTCCCTCATCTATCTTACTTACAGATAGAAGCAACCACTAGCTACCCAAGTGCAGCCTACCCATAAGCATTCATGGCAAAGCTTTAGCAAGAGACAATAAACAAAAGATATCAGCTAGCAATTGAAAGATCTTTGGTGACAAAGCTGGTGTGTGTTTGGGAGCTTGATTAACTCCTGTACCAGATGCTTTAAGAGGATGGTCAGCCATATTTTGCCTATTGCTCCAGCATTGACAAACAGGGCCCAAACAATGGACCAAGGAGTTAGTTACTTATTCTAAAAAGAGTTTTCAACAGTTGGGGCCAGCCAGGGCAGCCCTCTCCCCTCAGGGCTTTCTAAAGTCAAAGCTAGCCTTGCTACCATCCTCTGCCTTCCCCTCCAGGTGACATAACAGAAGTCTAGAAGAGGAGGACAGAAAAGGAGGGTTCTTACATGGTCGTCTTCATTGGGAGTGAAGTGCTCATGAGAAGGTGTGTAAGAATTAGAGTCCCAGGGAGAAATAGACAGGACCTCACATTATGACAATCTAGGGAAGGTTTATCTATGAAAAGGAACCACAAAGGCTCATGTGGTCCAGCAGGGGTGGGAGCAGCAGAGCTCTCACCACTTCTAGGCACAAAGAAATGAAGGCAAGGAGCTAAAACCAGAACCCGAAAGGAGAGAACCCTCTTCAGACCATTTAGAGATCTTTTTCAATGGTTGGTCAGGATACTGATGGCCCCCAGAAGTGCTAAAGAGAAAGGTGAAAATACGAGAGCTGTTTTGGAAGACAGACTTCAGGAGGCTTGCAGAAGGAATGGATTATGAAGGAAGGAGGAGAGGGAGGAAAGGGAAATTTGCAAGTTTCAGGTTTGGGCAACTGGATGAATGATGGTGCTATTAATTCTGATTGGGAACAGAGTCGGGGTTGGAACATGGAGGATAGATATTTGGTTTGGGACCTGTAGGTTGAGATGACTATAGAACATGTAGATGGAGGTATCCAGTATTTAGTTGGATATGGCATCTGAGGTTCAGAAGAGACCTCAGCTAGAAATAGAAAATTATACTATGTGTGTACAATTCTAATTACATCTATTAGAGGCTTCTGTGCAACATGTTCATGAAAACATGAAATTTGATGCTTACTAGGTGAGGAAATCACTTCTTGGCATTTTGAAAAGTTGTTTTTGCTACCACCCTGGAATTATGGCCACACCTGGAAAGGTAATACTGTTATGCTGGCCCATACTAATTATTATCCATAAAATGGCCATTTTACAATAGAAGGAATTATTCCCAGAGAAATGAAGTATAGTAGTTACAGTTATTATTCCTGCAAGTGAGCAAAATCTCAGTTTAAAGCAGCTTAAATAGGCAGATTTATTGGCTCAGATCCAGGGATGCTTTTTGACTACAGGCACAGTTTGATCTAGCTCAGCTGATAAAGAATCTGCCTGCAATGCAGGAGATCCTGGTTTGATTCCAGGGTCAGGAAGATCCACTGGAGAAGGGATGGGTTACATTGTCCAGTATTCCTGGGCTTCCCTTATGGCTCAGCTGGTAAAGAATTCACCTGCAATGTGGGAGAGCTGGGTTCGATCCCTGGGTTGGGAGGATCCTCTGGAGAAGGGAAAGGCCACCCATTCAAACATTCTGGCCTGGAGAATTCCATGGAGTATGTAGCCATGAGGTTGCAAAGAGTTGGACGTGACTGAGCAAACTTCACTTTCACTTCACAGTTTGATCTAGAGGCTCAGAAAATGTCACTGAGGCACAGTGTCTGTACTTTTCTATTTGTTCTGCTTTTCATGATTCATTTGTTGGCTTCATTCAGACTGGCTCAGATTCATGATAGCAAGATGGCAATTGCGGCTCCAAGCTTCACAAGCTCATGCTTTTAAATCCAGTGAACAGATACCAAACCTATCTCTCCCGGAAGCCCTTTTACAAGTCTCAGATCTTCTCATTGGTTCTAACCAGGTCCTTTTCTTAGCCCTGCTCCATCACTGTGGCCAGAGGGATAGGATATGCCAATTGGGTTGAGGCCTTAAGAGCTTACTTGAGAGCTGGGAAAAGTGTCAGTCCTCCGTAAACATTAGGATGTCATAATAGGAATGTACCCACAAGTGAAGAACAGGGTGCTATCACCTGAGAAGAGATGCTGGAGAGGGGACAAAAAAAAATAACCACAGGAAGAAGGGACCTATTTGGTCACTCACCTTGTTAGCCTCATAGCTGGGGCTCTGGTTTTCACCCTATCTTACTTTCTTCAAGCCCTCCTGCCTCCTGAAAACTTTGTTTCCATCAGTGTTCCTAGAGATGTAGGATGATCAGAAGCCAGGAATGGGTTAATAAGAAAAATGTGTGTGTGTGTCTCTCAGTGGTGTCCAGTGCTTTTGCAACCCCATGGATGATAGCCCACTAGGCTCCTCTGTCCATGGCATTTTCCAAGCAAGAATACTGGAGTGGGTTGCCATTTCCTTCTCCAGCATATCTTTCTGACCCAGGGATCGAACCTGTGTCTTGCGCCTCCTACATTGGCAGGCGGATTCTTTACCACTGAGGCTCTTGGGAAGTCCCAATAAGAAAAACAGTAGTACTAAAAAACATTAGAGAAGTCACAAGTCCTTCAGGATCTTCCTCTGGTTCAGGGTAACAAATCGGTCAAAGTTGTCTTAAGAGTAACAAGAGGGAAGGCACTGCCCCAAGTGGCAGGCAGGAAAGCAGGCTGGAGAGAAAAGCTACTGCTAACCACTGCCCCAGCCCACAATCCCTCGGCCTGGAAGAAGTCAGACCGTAAGCAGCCAGGAAACTTTCAAGACTTGCAAAGAGCTGTTTAGGACCAGTTCACAGTGGTTTCTAAGAGTGTCTCCAGTTCATTATTCATTGTCAAGTTATTCCACGTGACTCTGTCACTCTTTTCTCTCTGCCTTCTCCAGTCTCACAAAGTTTTGCTGGTTCTGGTTATTTTTAGCTTAGTATGGTCCTTGGGGATCATCAGATCCAATTCTCTTGTTTTGCAAAAGAGAAAAATGAGACTCAGTGTTTCTGAGTTATTAAGGTCACACACTTCCTATCAGAGTTGGTCACCCTATTGGGGTCTCCACGCTTCCAGTCCATGGATTCCGTGTCACCTGGTTGCTTCCTCTTTGTGGTCTTAGCAAGGTACTCAACTGGACTTTGCCTTACTAAAGGGCCAAATGTTGTCTCAGTATTGACAGACCCAGGTCCTTTTTATCTTAGAAGTAGAGTGGGTTCCTGAAGATTTGCACACTGATTTTTGAGAACTCAGGCACAATCCCCCTAAAAAAGGAATTTTGTTTTATGGGTTCTCAGTCTCACAAAATAAGGCTTCCCAGGTGGCACCAGTGGAAAAAAACCCTCCTGCCAATGCAGGAGACACAAGAGATACAGGTTCTACCCCTGGGTTTGGAAGATCCCCTGGAGGAGGGCATGGCAACCCACTCCAGTATTCTTGCCTGAAGAATCCATGGACAGAGAAGCCTGGTGGGCTATAGCCCATGGGATCGCAAAGAGTTGGACACAACTGAAGCGACTTAGGACACACCAACACAGTCTCACAGAGTCCATTGGAGCTGAGATACCACAGACCAACAGTGAAAATTAGTTAGTTCCTATTTCTACTCTTTATAGCTGGATATTAAACTTCACTTTGGGACTTCTTTTTAGGATGGCTTTAGGGACCTCCAGAGAGTGCTGATTCTTTGCCAGTTTGTTTTCAGTTAGTCTGGGACCCACTTAATTTCTTTGCTCTTGAATGATAGCTTCCCTTCTTTTTCAGGGCTGGCTTCAAGGGTTTGCAATCCATGTAGTTAATTGCACAGGGACCCACACTCAGCAGGTCTTGTGTTTAGTTTAATGCTCTGTTGTGGCTATCTTGAAATTCTTAATAATTTATCTTTGAACTTGTGTTTTGTAGGTAAAGTCCAGTGGGACAGTGGAGTGAGCATGCATGTGAGCAGAGGAGATACACATGTAATATACATGTCCACTGCTGATTCTCGAAGCCCAATTTGCATATGACATTCATGATGTCCCATAAACACAGAATTCAGCTGCACCCATGATGTGTGAAAGTTCAGCCAGACATGTGAGTATCAGGCAAGTGTGCTATATGTACCACGGAGAAGCCATGCCTTTGTTCAAATCAGAACTTGCTTTGCAAACAGAAGGAAGACAGTGGCATTCTAAGAACCACAAGTGGCCAAGGACCCCCATCATATCCTTTCGCATTTATGTTACTTCTGTGTATTAGATAACACTTAGGCTGAAAATTAGGACATAGGAAGAAAGGATGTTCTCTTCCCATAGTTCCTTTCTTCTTAGTCCTTCCTTATTCATGGGTAAGGTGCAGATAGGCAGTGTTAATAGAATATACAGGTAAAAAGAAGTGAAATAGAAGTTGAGTTAGTATTTCTGTAGCATTTCCATTGTTCTGGTAAGAAGGAAATGCGTATACATGTGTGAACCACAAAAATACATGTTCAGCATATGAATTTGGGGGGATACAATTCAGCCCATTACAAGGGCTTTTACACTATTTCTTTTTATAATAACATTGAGGGAGCTGTCAGTACACATATTAGCTTACTAATTGCCAAGCCCTGGTAAGCTGCTAAAGATATAAGAAGAAGAAGACAGGCAGATTCCTGCTCTTATGTAAATTAGGCTCCAGTGGGAGATGGGCAAAAAACAACTAAGCAAGTAAAACAATTGTAGATAGTGATAAGTACAAGTAAGACCATGCATACAGTTCAGTGATAGAAAATAAAGTGGGTGAGATATTTGATAGTTATCAGGGAGGGCTTCTCTGAGGAGGTGACAGTTAATCAGGTTTAGACACTGAAAAGGATTCTTTAATGCAAATGAGCTCAGGAGAGGAAAGTGTTCAGCAGAGGAAACAGCAAGTGTAAAGATTCATAGGTGGGAAAGAGCTTGATATGTTCTAGGTGTTGACAAAATGCCAGTGTGCTGGAGCATAGCGTATATGTGGTGGTGTAATGGCATGGCAGGAGTGGGATGAGGCAGGGCTCTGTCAGCCTCGGTTTGGGAGTGTAAGATTCAATCTGAGTGCAGCAGGAAGTCACAGCAGGGTTGCTGCCAGGACAGTGGCCTGGTCTGCTCTGCAGTGTGGAGGATGGCTTTGTGGTGGGCAGGAATAGGACGTAGAGAAACTGACTCCCAGAGGTGTTCAGTGACTGCCATTCACACCACTTCTAAAAGGCAGGGCGGGGCAGGGACGTTGCTGATTCTGGGAAGTGTGTTACAGTCCCATAAACGTGGAGAAGGGTGCCCTCTGCTGTTCCAAGTACTCTTTAATTCTCATTTGATTTAAGACAGATCTAGGAACTGAAGACAGGAATCTTCCTACTGTTGATTATGAAATTCTCCAATCCCATTTCCAAAGTAGACATATCAACAGTTTTAAGTGAAGAGAAAGAGAGGGTGAAGAAGCTACCATCCAGTAGGTTCAACCTTCTAAGTAAAACAGGGTTGGAAATAGAATGAGGTGGCCCTTTTATTTTTTAGGAGTAATTAATCACTTTACTGTTTGGTTTTTTTATTGCACATGCTCATTACAAAAGAATTCAAGCAATGCACAAACACAAAAAAGCAGAAAATTACTCCAGATCTTACCACTTAGAAGTAACAAGAATTAACATTCAGTGAACATTATTTTAGACACGTGCATGTATTCAGATACACAGGTTGGATAAAAATGTCCTCAATAAAGATGCCTCTGCAGTTAAAACAGTTACTACAGCGGCTTGAAAGACACAGTCATTTTTAAAATTGCATATTTTTATTGTAGTTATATGAATATATTTATATAATTTATTTATATTATATTATCTGTGATATAAAACAAGTCAGCAAACTTTTTTTTTTTTTTTGCAAAGGGTTACAACTTTTTGGGGGCCTCCCTCATGGGTCATTGGTAAAGAATCTGCCTGCCATTGTAGGAGATGGGCTCAGTCTCCACTCTGGAACAATCTCCTGGAGAAAGGAAATTCCATGGACAGAGGAACCTGGTGAGCTACAGGGTCGCCAAAGAATTAGACGTGGCTTGGAGGCTAAACAACAATAGCACAACCATTTTGCTCTGCCATTACAACAAGAAAGCAGTCAGACAATACTTAATGACCGAGTGTGACAGTGTCCCAGTAAATCTTTACCTGTTGACAGGTGGTGGGCTGGGGTTGGCCTGAGGCTGTGCTTGGCTAAACCTCTACTGCTAAAGAGGAGAGAAGTACTATGCTTACTTTTCCTTCTACCTCACTTTTCCAGATTTTGCTTATAATATTTTCACCTTGTTAAGGCTTATTTTCTTTTATGCTTCCTTCATATCAACACATGATTAGCTTTAGCTCTGAAATTAAGTAAACTTGATGTTTATCTTAGTCCATTTGGACTGTTACAATACTCACAGCTGGCTGGCTTATAGACAAGTATTTATGTGTAACAATTCTGGAGGCTATGAAATCCAAGGTGCTGGCCTTATCTGGTGCCTAATGAGTGCCCACTTCCTACATGGCCATCTTTTCGCTATATTTACACATAGTGGAAGGGGCAAAGGATCACTCTGGGGTCTCTTTTTTAAAGGCATGAATCCCATTTATGAGAACACCACCCTCATGACCTAATCTCCTCCCAAAGGCCCTGTCTTCTAATATCATCCCCTTTGGCATTAGGATTTCAACATATAAATTTTGGGTGGGCACAAGTATTAGGCTATAGCAGCACTTCACAATAGTTCTCTTTTTCATAGTTTTTTCTCTCATGAGTTCTTTATTATTGTTCAACTGGGATTACAGTTAAGTATTGAACAATGTGGAGGTAGAGGGTGCTGAACCCTTACAGTTGAAAATCTTTGTATAACTTTTGACTTAACTGCTAACAGCCTACTGATGACCAGAAGCCTTACCGGTAGCATCAATAGTTAATTAACATATGCTTGATTAACATTTTCTTAGAGAAAAGAAAATGCTATTAAAAAAGTCATAAGCAGAGAAAATATATTTACCATAACTTTATTTTTTATCAGTATTGTATTTGCCATAAGTTTAGATCATCTATTTACAAGATGAATAGTCTGTCTGTCAGCACCTTCATTAATATCGTCTTATATGATACAAAACACTGTAGATGTTATACACATTACTAAGACTAAACATCAAAAATGGGAGGGAGTTTCAAGAGGCAGAGGACATGTGTTTACCTATGGCTGATTCATGCTGATGTTTGACAGTAAGCAACAAAATTCTGTAAAGCAATCATTTTTCAATTAAAAAATAAACAAATTTTTAAAACAATGAAAAGATAATACAAATAAGAAGTGCATTTTTATTTACAAGTATAACAATCCATGCATTGATAACAGAGAAGTAGCAATTTAATTGCTTTATGGTAGCCTAGCTTAGTGTATAATGTTATAAAAATTTTTATGGCATACAGCATTCCAGTCATACTCATAATGAAGTATTGGAAATATTGTAAACAGTTTCTAAAAAACCACTTACCTGGGATGGTAGGATGATATGCAGTTTTTTTAGTTATGAGAGAGAGAGGGGGGCAAACTGTACAGTAATATAATTCTGCGAAAACAAAGTTATAAAACAGTAACAAAACTTTGCCTCTGTCTCCCTGAATGTCTGATGGATTTTTTTCTTTATCTTTAACATTTAATAATGTAACCAGGAAAGATATCAATTTTGATTAGTATCAAATTTTCTTGATCTAACGTGTTCCTTTCCTGTCTGTGAATACAGTTCTTCATTTCAGGACTTTCTAGGTTATATCTTTGAATTTATTTTTGTTTATCTTTATATTCTAAGGATGCTAATTGTCACGTTGGATGATTGTTTTCTCTGTATCCTTTTCAGCTTTCCTTTAATGACATTTTTTTCAACTCTGCACTTTCTGTGATTACACCCTCTATGACATTTTCAGTTCCACTTTTCTTTTTTGCCATTTATAACGTATTAAACCTGTAACAAAGGTGTTTTATTTCTCTGTTTTTTCTTGGCTCTATAGTCTCTTCTTCCATCTTAGTAAATTATTTTATGATTTTTCTTTGAGGTCTTATTGAATTCATAGTTTAATGAATTGTCTGTAATGAAGCATTGAAAGGGAATCAGCATTTCTCTTTGGGGTTTTATTTTCTTCCTGAGCATTTCTGTTTATTTTATCTCTGTCTTGCCTGATATATTACTTATTTTCCTTGTGGTAGACTTGTGTAATTTCTATACTAATTCTTTTCATTTTATTCATGTTTAGCAATAAGTAACTTTGCTTATAGCTTTTCTGACATGGTATAGACGAATTCTCCTAAACACCTTTCCCACTTTACCTGGAACCAACTTGCCTCCTTCCTTCACAGGATGGTTTAAGAGCTGATTGCAGCTTTTCCTTTACTTTTCCATTCGGCAAATGTCATTTTGAATTCCCAGGATTTTGTTGACTGACTCTGTTTTGGGGAGATGGGTGTGGCCTTAGGAGTTGTCCTGTCACAAGTGCTACTCCTTTCCTGTCTGGTTATTGCTGATTGATTAATCATTGGCCTTAAAGAAATAACCATTTCATCAAAAATACAAAGAAGTTTTTGTGATCTTGTTTTACTCTGCTATCTTTACATGGAAGTTGGTTGATGAAGCAGGAACCGAGAATAATTTTGGAAGGGTTAAATTATCAAATGGAACAGACTAGGTGAATTTTAAAGTCCCATTTAGTTCCCCACTCTAAGACATGACTAATAGAACAGCAGAGGTCACCCAACCGTTAAAAATTGTCATAAAGTTAAAAAATAATTTAATGATGAGGCATTGCAATTTTTAGACCGCTAGAGGGCAGGACTTGGCCACAACGTGAAGTACTTCCATAGTACAGTAACTATTGTCGAAAGAATTCTACTGGGTTTCCTTTCAAAACTTTTGTAAAAAGTGTGAAAAGGAGAAACAGTAAGAGGCATAGAGCTAGGCTTATCTGGCAGGCAGAAGCTACTCGTGAGATGGAGCTCATGTTTCTTTCTCTGTGCATCTAAATCCAACCCCTGTTAGGAGCTCACTTCTGTCAGTCTCCTCAGTCTGCACTGTTTTCCAGCTAGTGTACAGACGTGAAATGACTTGCCCAGAGTTACAGCCACCCACCTAGTTTGTAAATGGTAAAGTCCTGAAGTGGAGTGCCCCACATCCCAGGCTCCTGGTCTGCAGGTGTCTCTAGCAGAGCAAACTCTTACTTCTGATACTTTGTGTTCAGAATTGCATCCTAAAGAGAACCAACACAAGTTAGAAATAAATCAAACTCCTCCCTGTAGCCTTCGTTGTCAGTAGCTCCCCTATGGCATTCTGCATTGTTACTCCTGACTGAGTCTTTTGTGGCCCAAGGATAAGCATCTGTACAACAAATATGATGGAAACCTGCCTTTGCTGGCAGCAGTGTAATATTTGTTTCTTAGACTAGATCTTGTTGCTGAAAGTACCAGTTGCCGGCACGAACTTTCAGCTTGTAGCTCACCAAATTTCTCCTTATAAACCTTGCAATTCTTCAGCAGGAAATTTAAGGATTAGTTTTTTCTTCTTGGTCTGCATACTTAGCCATGAGTCTTTAGTGAGTACATGTTAATCATATACAGGTAAGACAAATGCCCACTCATTACTGTGCTCAAGGAAATTCTGAACCCACTAAATCACTCAAATCCTGTCTAAGATTTCAGATTGGGATATAAGGTCAGTCAGTTCGATTGCTCAGTCATGTCCAACTCTTTGTCGGACAAAGATGTAAAGTACTCTGGGGATATAAGGTACTCTGTCATAACAAAAATTGCGAGTATCTTCAATAGGACTATGGCTTTACAGAGAAGAGGCATTTTATTTCTTATGTAGATTTAATTTGGGCTGTCCCAGAAAATCACGTTCCTACCCCCCACCCCCACCTTAGGGAATCTGACTGCTTAAATATTATTGTTAGGTTTTTACAAAACTAGATCTCTCCCAACAGGTAGCAGTCAGGTCTGATCGTTCCTTTAGGATGAAGTGTAAGCATGAGCTATATAGCTGGTGTGGTGCAGTTCACTGTGGATTAAGGTGTTGAGTACTCCCTCTCCACCCTCACTCCCCATCTTTTAAAGCTGGATAAACATGCAGAGCATGACACTTTATACCACTAGAATTGCTTTGTTTGGGTGCTAGCATGGTGGAAACAATATACTCTTATTTTGATTCTGCGAATGAAGAAATGAATAGAGCCTGGGATTAGGGGAGGGGGTGGCTCTGCTTCCTCCTTTCTCTGGGGCTGAAGGGAATAAATAAAAGCCTGGACTCAGGGGGCAAAAGAGAATTTTCCTTTTCCTTGTATTATTCTCAAGATTTCAGTAGTATGTTATCAGATATCAGAGCTGGCATGTGCTGGAATATAGAGAACTAGGACAGGGCTTGAACCTCCTGGTATGGGCTGTGACAAGACAGGACCAAGACAAGGACCATGTCCTTGAGGTTGTGCCCTTTAACAAAGTCTTATAGTGAGAGCTTGTAAAACACCTGTGAGATGGTGAGAGGTGACCAGCAGACGTGCCCAAAGTAAGAGATGGTAAATGATGATCAAGGTGGATTTGTTACAGTGGGGAAATACTCCCTGAGGATTCTCAAGAATAACAAGGAGAGGCCCACATCCAATTAATATGGGTATTTCATAAACAATACATAAAATATAGGATAGAACTGAGACAAAATTAATTATATATTAAGCATGGGGGCTGGGCTGCCTTGAACGCTAGAGAAACTTGAGAAATTACAGGTACATATTGTTAGAGCTTTGTTATTTGAAATTCCACAACTTTATATGTTCTAAAATAAACTCAAAAAGGGCTGGGATCACCTTTATAAAGAAGTTCAATGAAGAAAATGTATATTATCTTAGGATCAGTCTTCGGCTGGAGGGTACCTAAAGGAAAAACAGAGTGGAGTTCATTGCTAAGTAAACATACAGTTTAGGCCTAGAGGGACATGAAAGATGTTTACAATGCCAAGGATAAGATCATTAAAAATAGGAACATATTTGTAGAGAATGGAGCCATGTAGGTAGTGCAATGGGGAAGTTTATTTAATTACTTTATAGTTCTGAAAGGTAATGGGAAATCTTGTGTCTTAAGTAGGAGTGAATTCAGTGTTTTAGAGAAACGAAGAATTACAAATCAATGGCATGAAATTGGAATCTCTTTAAAGATGTGGTTAGGTGTAACAATGTATCCTATGTTTAAGTAAAGTATTCTATACAAGGAAGATTGGAAAGACTGATGAATAATAAGTGATATTGGGGTACTTCCCTGGTGGTCTAGTAGTTCAGACTTTGTTTTCTAATGCAAGGTGTATGAGTTTGATCCCTGGTCAGGGAGCTACAATCCCACATGTCATAGGTAACTCCTACATATATATTTAAGTACCCCAAGGATCAAAATTTGGAACTATTGGCCAAAAAACCCAAAACATTTAAAAAAAAGAAGAAGCGATATTGTTACAAACTCAATAAATGCTTTTAAAAAAATGGTCTGCATCAAAAAATCTTTTTTTAAAAAAAGTAATATTGAGAATAACTGAAGAACAATTTGGGAAAAAATTATCTTAGCATGATACCTTATACCATGATATACTGGAAAATTGTTTTTAAATCACCTAGAATCTATTTCTCCTTCCTATGATAATAAATCTTAACTTCGCTTGGGGGAAAAACCTCTCTTCTTGTGTGTGCAGTGTGGGTGGGACTATAAATCAAGGTTCTTTGCCCTTTTCTGGTCAAGAGGTGACTGTCACCCAAGTAAGAATAATCGGAGTCTGTCTCAAGAAACTGAATGGAGCAAAGAGGGAAAATGTGTTGAGTACCTACTATGTCCTAGGCAGAGGCCCTGCCCCCATGGAACTGACATTTTGGTGGATGAGGAAGGAGACAGAAGACTGTAAGTGCCCCTTTCTTTTGCTGTCATATTCCTTTATGTCTGATGAGTACTTTCTTCTGCCAAGATTCCCAGAGCTGCCTGGTTATTCTCTCTCCAAGCCGAGCTCATCACCTCTCACTTCAATTCTGTAAAATCTCCACAGTCGTTCCAACAAGTTTTCTTTTGGCTTAAATTATTCTGAGTCAATTTATTACCTGTGAGCATAAATGCAAAATAAATTTCATATGGTTTAAATAAATGGTTTTCAAGCACCAGATACAGAAGAATCACCTAGAGGACAGTTAAAAATACACATTTTTATGATCCTTCTGGAGAAATTTTGATTAATTGGGTTTGTCATGGATCTTAAAGTAATTAAGTAATGATGACCAAAAAAATCAAAGAAATGCCAATAATGACTAGGTGAGGCCACAACTGTCACTCTGTTGGTGGCAGTTTAATTGGGGTTGAGGAAATTCTTACAAAGCTATATTCCCAGAAATGACCAAGGTGTTCTTCTCTATTTTTGAGGTCCATGAAACCTAGAACATAATCTGCTTTTAGAATTTATTGCTGTAGAGCAGGGCTTTCCTTGTGGCTCAGCTGGTAAAGAATCCACCTGCAATGCAGGAGACCTGGGTTCAATCCCTGGGTTGGCAAGATCTATAAAGGATCTACATAAAGGAATAAGTCCCAGCTCATCCCAACTTCCGAAGTCCCTTCAGTCCTTCTAACCTAAGGCCACTTGTCCTCTAAAGATATAAGGGCCCAACTTCCAAAATTATTCTGTGCTAGGGCTGCCAGGTTTAGCAAAACTTAGCAATAAAGATTATAGAACATGCATTTAAATACTGTGCAGGGTATACTTCTACCAAAAAATTGTTCATTGTTTATCTGAAATTCAAATTTAACTGAACACTCTGCATTTTATCTGACAGACTTATTCTAGGCATGCATTTCCCATTCTTTCTATCTTAAGAAGCTTGCAAAAAGACCCCCATTGAACAGTGTATGAAAACCTCCAGCTCCAGGCTTAGTGGTACCTTAGTTGCTTAGGCCCATAGAGCAAGGGCATGACACTTTTCAAACTTTCAAATCTGATTACTCAACCAGGGACCTTTAATTCAGAAGCTAGGGTCTCTCTCAGCAGAGTCCCTTGATTCTTGACTGTCAGCCTGGATCCTATAATCTAAAATGACCCTGGGAGTAGGTGGATTCTTGACCAGCCCAGAGAAAGACTCAGTCAGCTTCTTCAAACTTTGGATTCCTTGTGTGTAAGGGAGTGTGAATAATACTACCCCTTTCATTGAAAATAAGAATACATAATTTCATTTTTCTTTGTGTCTGCAGGAACGAAAGAAAGCAGAAGTAAAAAGAGACAAGTCAAAGTGGTTACCTATAAAGATGAGCCTAGAAATGGGGTAAATGGCAGCAAAGATTAGTGAGGGGATTACTTCTCAGTTATAGCTTTGTGTGTCATTTTAGTTAGGAACCTTGTGAGTGAAATAAGCACTTAAATAACCTCCCTTGTAGGACTGTTCTGAGGATAAAATGTGGTCATGCAGGTACAATGCAGATACAGCATACTCTGTGAAGTGAAGTGAAAATTGCTCAGTCGTGTCCAACTCTTTGCGATCCCATGGACTATACAGTCCATGGACTTCTCCAGGGCAGAATACTGGAGTGGGTAGCCTGTCCCTTCTCCAGAGGATCTTCCTAGCCCAGAAATCGAACCCAGGTCTTCCACATTGCAGGAAGATTCTTTACCAGCTGAGCCACCAGGGAAGCCCAAGAATACTGGAGTGTGTAGCCATTCCCTTCTCCAGCAGATCTTCCTGACCCAGGAATCAAACTGGGGTCTCCTGCATTGCAAGCAGATTCTTTACCAACTGAGTTATCAGGGAAGCCGTCCTTTATAGCAATAAATTCTAAAAGCATATCATGGTAAAACTAGCATTTATTTCCACTGCAGAATCTTGAACCTCCTATGGGAAACCTTGTTGTTGTTCTGGTACCTGATGGCCCATACACTAAGCAATGACCAAAATAATCATCCGTATTCTCAGGGAACTGGTCTAATATTTATTTAAACCCTAAAGTTTATGGTGACTCTTGCTTTCTGACTTCTGCATTCTTTGCTTACTGCCTTCCTCCACCCACGTCTAGTCCAACTTGAGGCTTCATGATTTCATTCTGGCTCACTACTGCCCACCCTTTTTTCACCACTAGTTAAATGCTACCTCTTCTTGGACAATGGGACTAGTAACTTTTTATGTCTTAGATCAGGCAACTGTAAGAACAGCAGGTGTCAAGAACCATGCCAAGGAAAGAGTTGGCCCTGAGTGGATGTGGTCATGTGGGAAAGCAATGAAGTGAGGCTATTTGGGAGGCATTTGGTTAACACCAGTAATTTAGAGATTGATTTGCCATTACTGGATTCCAGAAACCTTTCAGGCAGACTTCTTCCAGTTTCTGGGCGTGTCTCCCTCTGTCAGGATTTATTTGTGATGAGAGTCAGTTTCCAGGAATGAAAACAGAAGAAAGGAAGGGCAATAGAAAAAGTTTCATTCCAGATTTATGAGAGGTAACTGGGGAATGAAAGAGATAAGGACTGAGCTCTTTAGAGCAGGAGTTGAAGAAAATTCCTGGTATAAGTAGCCCACTCTTAACATTCAGATGAGGATGTACATCTTCACTGTGCTCTTGCCATTTGTGTAATTGGTGACCCATGCATCTTTCTGTACCTATAAAATGAAGACTACAGAAAGCCCTGCATATCTTTGGCCAGTCATGTTACCACAAATGAGTCTACTTTGTTAACTATAAATTTCTCTTTGAAAGAGCTACTCTTAAGAGTTAAATGAAATCATAAGCCAGTGATTGGAACTCTAGATTCAGAGAGCCAGGGTCATAATCCCAGCTATGCCACTTGCTCTCTGTGTGACCTGGGGGCAAGGATGTCATTATTTATTCCAGTTCCTATATCTAAGAAACAGGGATAAAATGTACTGAGCACATATCTTTGTGGTGAGGACAAGTGGGATGATCTATGTAAAACATAGAGAACAATACTTGGGTCCATAATAATTGTTCAGTAAATGTTTCAAGGAGTAGTTGTGGTAATGTTAGTACCACATGCCAAGTCTGGTACATAATAAACTTTAATTAGGTGGTATCTATTATCACTCTGGCTTCTCCTGCCTTCAGGAGCTGCTCACAACTGCATCTGCCCCCAAGTCCTGTTCCAGCTCTAGCCCTTCCCGGTAACAGGAACTCCATCCCTACCAGCAGGTGTGGACTGAGAGCAGTCTTTCCCCCTCTTTGGGAAAGGGGGTGATGTGAACGGGAACTTCTTATTTATCACGGCTCTGGCTTTCAAGCTCTCAGGACTGTACTTGTGCCTGGTTTTCTGAGCTTATTACTATGTCTCTGCTACATCCAAAACCTGGCAGTGAAGTCCAGTCTGTCCAGTAACCTGATTCATCCTTTGTTTGCCTTGTTTTATCCTACTGGGGTCCAATTTCAAACCAGCTGGGACTGTGATGCTATCACTCATGTGATGCAGAAAATTCTCTGGGCATGGACACTTGCTACAGAGCCCAACTCTCTATATCAGCCACCTTCAATATCTGAACCTGCTGAGACTGGGTGGAATTATTGACAAGCCTGCTGCCCACCTCTAGGGGACCAACTCCTTACTTAGCCTAGGATGCTTCTCTTGATATTTTTGTCTTATATTTCCTGTCTTCCTGGTCCCAGTTCAACATTGTTCATGATACTTTCAATTATGAGGTTCTGTTACCCCTTGTTGAACTCCAGAAGCATGTAATAATTTTGAAAATAAGTCCCTGTGTTGTAGGAAAGAGCATATGTCCAAGATACAGATGGTCTTTGGTCAGAATTTCCTTTGAAGCTCAGTAATGTAGAGGTATCTGGAGACATAGACTTAGATTTTTCATTCATTTCATCTTTATTTAAAAAACATTTTTGCTGGGTATCTGCTGATACCTAGCAGAATCTCAGGGCTTCTCTCTGTCGGTTTTTTTTTTTTAATTTTTCTTGGGAAAAAATGCGACAAACTCAACTATCATAATAGAAAGCTTTAGAATGTGGCATTTACAAAACAAATGTTGAGAACTAGTACAAATTACATTCATGTTACTATTCTATTATGCTTCAGCAAGAAATGCTGCTGCTGCTTATTGAATATGCCTCAGTCATGTCCGACTCTGTGCGACCCCATAGACGACAGCCTACCAGGCTCCGCCGTCCCTGGGATTTTCCAGGCAAGAACACTGGAGTGGGTTGCCATTTCCTTCTCCAGTGCATGAAAGTGAAAAGTGAAAGTGAAGTCACTCAGTCTTGCCCGACTCTTCGCGACCCCATGGACTACAGCCCCCCAGGCTCCTCCATCCACGGGATTCTCCAGGCAAAAGTACTGAAGTGGGTTGCCATTGCCTTCTCCATCAGCAAGAAATGTTACTTGCTAATTTCATCTTCCAAGAGACATTTTAGAAGGTTTCATTGAATTGATCCATTAAATTATGATCTGGACATGAAAACACTGAAAATTTTGAATTTTGAGTGAGGAATGTAACACTTAGAATACAAATTTGATTTTGTACCTTGAAATCACTCTGTCTTTAGCTTGTGCATGAGTGTACTTTTGAATTGCTTGAGTTTTATTGCTAGATGTAGAAAAACTAGCTATAATAAAACTGGGTTATTTGGGTCAGAGTTATTATCTCTATCTAGGTATATGTTTGAAAATTATTAGCATACAAAGTTAAACATGCAGGCTGGGCAGTGCATGAGTGATTCAGATTAATATTGCTCTTCTCTGCTCTCAGTGAATATGCAGTCTGGTGAGGAGAGAAGCTAGGAGTAAGACAGCTATACTAATTCATGCAACTTGCATTGCCTACTAACACAAGACACTTTTCAATAAGTAATGGAGATAGAGAAATGAACAAAATAAAGTATTTACCCTTACAGAACTTACATTTTTACTTAATAGGATCTTATTTTATTCTTACTTAAAAGAATTTTGAATTAAAGAATTTGGAGAAACAGAATTTTTTTTTCCACCTGTGAATTGGTGGTTGAGAAGAATTTTGACATATGATGTGGAATGGTTCAAGACTTAAGAGTCTGAATAAAGGTACTGTGATATACAAAATGTACAAAGAAACTTATGGCTATAGTAAAAAATTTTACTGCAATAGTAAGTGGAAGAATGGACATATTATATGGAATACACTTAATTTTCATTTCTATAATGCTAAATCTAATATTTTAAATAAGTCACTGAGTATAGGTAAATCCTACATATAAGCTTTTAAGGATCCCAGGGATCAAAATTTGGAGATGTTGGCCAAAACATTTGATTGCATTGAGGATTTTGCAGGTAGAGAAGAAAGAAATAGAAATGTTAATAGAAAGAAGGAAACTGATTGGCTGGCCTTCCGTTTGATGGGTTTAACTCATCCTGGGTTAAAATGACCTTGGGAAACACAATGGTACTGATTAAATGCCCACCCAAAACTGGCATGGCCAGAATTTTTACCTAGTCATGCTCAATAGGAGTTCCACCAGTCAGGAAAAGTAACTTGTCATTGACATGGAGCATTGATTCTTGATTAAAGAGTAATTTCAGATAGTTGGTCAGTATAGAATTAAAATGAAAGAAAGCTGAAAATTTTAAGCTCCAAGCTGGAACATTTTGATGAGTTGTCATTGTCTCTCTGGATAAAATCCTGCCTCACTCTGTAATGAATTACAAGCCTTCCCAGTGGGCGATGGTTAGTCACACTGACCATTCTTAATCAGAATTTATAATTTTTCTAGACCTGTTTTCTTGGGCTATGAAAGAACTATATGTCAGGGATTATATTGAGTTACATTTTAATCTCCTCCATCATATATGAGAGGCATCCTTGTCTAATCAGCAACACATTCTTAGATCTTGTTGCTGCTGCAGATGGTAATCTCATCTGCTTCACATGGCTTCTTTTGGAGAGTGGTGCCTCATTAAAAAAGAAAATTTCATTGCTTATTTTCTTTGTATAAACATCATACACATTTGATGTAGGAATTTTGAATATAAACATAAACAAAAGGAAAAAGCTCAAATCTTCTATAATTCCATACATACAAAAGGAAACACATTGTAGAAAATATTTGATAATTTGCTTTTTCTACAACAGTTAAAAAATCTGTGTAATTAAATATCCAGGTATAAGATTCTGTTCCTTTTGTTGAAGTATAGTTAATTTATAGTGTTGTGCTTGTTTCAAGTGTACAAAAAAGTGATTCAGTTACACACAAACATACTTCTTTTCCAGATTTTTTTTCCATTTTAGATTATTACAAGAAATTGAGTATAGTTCCCTGTGCAATAAATAGGTCCTTTTACCTACTGTTTACCTGTGTTATATATGATAGTGTGTGTATGTTAATCCTGAACTCCTAATTTCTCTTTCACTCATTCCTCACCCCAACCCTCCTCCCAAGTCCACTATCCCCTTTGGTAACTGTAAGTTTATTTTCTTTGTTTTTTAAAATCATTTTTTATCACTCTATTTTTTTAATCGAAGGATAATTGCTTTATGGAATTTTGTGGTTTTTCTGTCATACATCAATAAGAATCAGCCATAGGTACACACATGTTCCCTTCCTCCCAAAACTCCCTCCCATCTTGCTTCCCATCCCACACTTCTAGATTGTCACAGAGCCCCTGTTTGAGTTCCCTGAATCAAACAGCAAATTCCCAATGGCTATCTACTTTACATATGGTATTGTACATTTCCCTGTTACTCTCTCCATACATCTCACCCTCTCCCTCCTCCCTTCTCCCCATGTCCATAGGTCTGTTCTCTATGTCTGTTTCTCCATTGCTGCCCTGGAAATAAATTCATCAGTGCCATCTTCCTAGATTCTATATATATGCACCAGTATACAATATTTATATTTCTCTTTCTGCTTACTTAACTCTGTATAGTAGGCACTAGGTTCATCCACCTCATTAGAACTGACTCAAATGCTTTCCTTTTGATGGCTGAGTAGTATTCCATTGTATATGTGTACCACTGCTTCTTTATCCATTCATCTGTTGATGGGTATTTAGGTTGCTTACATGTTCTAGCTATTGTAAATAGTGCTACAATGAACATTGGGGTACACATGTCTTTTTCAATTTTGGTTTCCTCAGGATATATGCCTAGTAGTGGGATTGCTGGGCCATATGGTGCTTTTATTCCTAGTTTGTTAAGAAATCTCCATATCATCTTCCATAGTGGCTGTATCACCAGCAATGCAAGAGAGTTCCCTTTACTCCACACCCTCTCCAGCATTTGTTTATAGACTTTTTGACATGGCCATCTGACTGGTGTGAGGTGTAAGTTTGTTTTCTAGGTCCCTGGGTTTATTTTTGCTTTGTATATGAGTTCATTTGTATCATATTTTTCTTTAGATTCCATGTATAAGTGATACCATATGATACTTGTTTTTCTCTGTCTTCACTTCATTTCAGTTCAGTTGCTCAGTCGTGTCTGACTCTTTGTGACCCCATGGACTATGGCATGCCAGGCCTCCCTTTCCATCACCAACTCCCAGATATTACTCAAACTCATCTCTATTGAGTCTGTGATGCCATCCTAACATCTCATTTTCTGTCATCCCCTTCTCCTCCTGTCCTCAATCTTTCCCAGCACCAGGGTCTTTTGAAATGAGTCAGTATTGGAGTTTCAGCTTCAACATCAGTCCTTCCAACAAACACCTAGGACTGATCTCCTTTAGGATGGACTGGTTAAATCTCCTTGCAGTCCAAGGAACTTTCAAGAGTCTTCTCCAACACCACAGTTCAAAAGCATCAATTCTTCAGCCCTCAGCTTTCTTTATAGTCCAACTCTTACATTCATACATGACTACTGGAAAAACCATAGCCTTGACTAGATGAACCTTTGACAAAGTAATGTCTCTGCTTTTTAATATGCTGTCTAGGTTGGTCATAACTTTCCTTCCAAGGATTAAGTGTCTTTTAATTTCATGGCTGCAATCACCATCTGCAATGATTTTGGAGCCCCCCAAAATAAAGTCAGCCACTGTTTCCACTGTTTCCCCATCTATTTACCTTGAAGTGATGGGACCAGATGCCATGATCTTAGTTTTCTGAATGTTGAGCTTTAAGCCAACTTTTTCACTCTCCTCTTTCAATTTCATCAAGAGGCTCTTTAGTTCTTCTTCACTTTCTGCTGTAAGGTGGGGTCATCTTCATATCTGAGGTTATTGATATTTCTCCTGGCAATGTTGATTCCAGCTTGTGCTTCATCCAACCCAGCATTTCTTATGATATACTCTGCATATAAGTTAAATAAGCAGGGTGACAATATACAGCCTTGATGTTCTCTGTCTTATTTCACTTAAACAGCTGTATGACTTGTTTGTGTATTTTGGAACTCAATCCTTATCAATAGCATTGTTTGCAAATATCTTCTCCCAGTTCATAGGTTTTCTTTTTGTTTTGTTTATGATTCCTTTTGTTATGTAAAAGCTTTTAAGCCTAATTAGGTCCCATTTCTTTATGAGATTCTTTTTAATAACTATATAGTATTTTGTTGAGTGTATATTCCCTGGTTTACTTATACATGTTGTTGTATATGTAAGTTAAATATATTAGATTAAATGTTGTGCTTCATAAAACATTCTTATAGTTTAGTTTTATTTTTATTAACTTTTTCAGTCAGCCATGGTTATTTTCATGAGAAGTTTTTGCATGTAGAGTTGCTTGGACAGTCTACATCTACTTCTTAAGGCTTTTACTAGATATGGTCAAATTGCTCTCTTATAAGGTTGTATAATGTATATTCTGAACTGCATTGTTTGAAGATGCTTGTTTTCCTAAATCAAATGTGTTCCTTTTGACTTTGTCTCCAAATTATGGGGTTTTCAAATTTGGAACCTATGAATTCTGTTGTAGATAATGACTGTGAGGGAAGAATAATGAATTTCCACTATGATTCCTACTGATGTTTGTTACATTTGTTAATAAAAAAGAATAATTAGGTAAGAAAGTTGTTTTTAGATATAGTAGTACCAAATTCAAAGTCTTTGCTGCAATGGAAAGGATTGAATATCAAAGTAGGTGACATGACTTGAATTCTCACTTTGTGGTCTTAAACAAGTACAATTGCTATAAGCTTCAGTGTTCTCCTCTGTACAATGAGCGATACAAGCCCAAAAGTATAGTCCTGTGTCCCTTACTTGGCAAATGGTTCAGAGATGAACAATCCAATTTATCCCAATCAGCATAGCATTTGAAATAGGTTATGTTATGTTCAAAATACATCAAGCTCATCCCATCTACTAATGATCCTACCAAAAGATCTTACTCTCATCCAACTGATGATATACTTAGGCAGTGATTTTCTTTGCCCCATAAAATGTGGGTGGAACTTTAATATGCCATTTCCAAGTGGAAGTTTTGAGGGCCAGCTTGTAGTTCAACTGTCACTCTTCCCTCTGCCACAAGAGTAATATGCCCTAGAAATTGGTTGCTCCTTCAGTCTTAGTCCCAGAAGAGAGAGGACAAGGATGGAGTCTCAGTTGTTCCACAACTGCCAATATGCAAGATGGATGCGAAACACACTTTTTTTGCTTTGTAAAACACAAGGTCTGATGATTATTTGTTACCACAGCACAACTTAGCCAAGGCTGGCTTATACATTATTTTTTGGACCAGAATGAGCATTTTCCAAGAGTGAAGACCTAACCTGATTTTGTCCTTTAGGAATGAACATCTGGGAGAAGAGCCTCTCTCTTTCTTCAGATGCTGTGATATATGGTTGTGTTACCAGGGACTACTGTAGCATTTTGTTACTATAGCAGGTATCAGTCAGAGGAAAGAGCAGACAGAGAGAACAACACAAAGAGAACTGCAGAGAGAGGGAACCAGAGCCCTAATCTTAAATTAATTCCTGAAGCTGACCTACCTTTAAACTCCTCAGTTAAATGAACCAGAAACAATTAATTTTTATAGTTTAGGCTAATTTCAGTTGAATTTTATTTTATTTGCAACCAAAAGCATAGATAGTGGCTGATTCAAATTTCTTTCACAGTATGATTCAGAAGAATACAATTTGAGAAGCTTGAAAACAGGACATTAACATGAGATGATAGTTTCTGATAAGTGTATGAACTAATTGTGATTGAGAAAGGACAAAGGTAAAACTCAAGATTTCCAGAGATGAGCAACTCTTGAGATGAGGGTGCGATATGGGTTTTCCACTGTGAGATAGTAGGCAAAAACTGAGATAGGATGAAGAAGAGATGGTCTGTTTCACATATGCTGATTCTGTACCTTCCTGTTGTCACAGTGCTGCTAGTGTTTCTCTCTGCCTTAGCTAAGCTGTGTGTGCCTGTTTGACTCTTTGCGACTCCATGGGCTATAACTTGCCAGGCTCCTCTGAGCAGGGAATTTTCCACCTAAGAATCCTGGAGCAGGTTGCCATTTCCTCCTCCAGGGGACCTTCCTGACCCAGGGATAGAACCGAAGTCTCTTGCATCTTCTGTATTGGCAGGCAGATTCTTTACCACTGTGCCACCTGGGGAGCCCCTTAGCTAACCTACAGGACTTCAAACACTGCCTGCTTAAGTGGACATTCATTTCCAGCCTATCCTGTTTTGTCACAGTCCATACTTTTAGCAGAGAGCCCTCTTCCTGTGTTCATCACTAAACTGGTAGGGGGCTTAATTAATTAGCATCTGTAAGATGTTTCAGCTCTTTAGTGGATTATGAGTAATTAGGAAAGCAGAGCCAAGAGCTTTTATTACCTTCCTCTCTGCTGGTCCCTTTTCCTGCTTATTCTGGAGAGACTGGCATTGATGTTGACTTGAATGAACTTGAACTTGTTATGCTATGTCATTTCATTTTTCATTAAATAGATTCAGAAATCTCCCAGGCCCCATGTGGGAAACACTGTCCAAGGATCAGTCATTTCTCCTATAGACCAGGCAAATTCAACACTGATAAATAATGCAGGCTTAAAATTGTCATAAAGGGCAGAGTGTTTGAAAGTCACAGGCAATACCTGCTGGATCTTGCAGCTTTCTCTTATAAGAACCCCATCCACTAGCCAGCTTGGACACCACAGTTATCCCTTGGCCCTCATCAAGTAATTCCCTCCCCAGAAATGCACCATGCTCTGAAAACTAGAGAACTTTACAATGTTCTCCTTTTAAAACATCCGTATTAAATATTATTTTTTTTGCTCTGTTTTTCTTCTTTTACCACATGGAAGATGGATCAGTTAGGAACTGTGTCTGAGGACTAATAACAAAAACTGGAAATAATATGGTCTAACAAGAGGGAGAGGTTTATTTTCTCTCATCCATAGGCAGTCTGGAGGTTGAATTTCTATAGTTATTATTGTTCTGTGATGCAATCTGTGCCCTAAGCTTCTAACATTTTGTTCTATCATCATTAGCATGTGACTTCCAACTTCAAGGTGCAAGGTAGCCAAGTCTATATTCCAGGCAGGAAGAAGGAGGAATGAGAAAAATGCAAAAGAACCTCCTACCTAATTTAGCAGCCATCCTGAAAGCCTTATCTTATATTTGATTACCCGGCTACTGCTTTTTTAAGGTGATGCTGGAAAAAGTAGTTTTGCATCAGTGCATGCTGATGCTCCCAATAAGATCAGGTTTCATTATTAAGGGAGAAGTGACGATGGATAATTATCAGCTTCTATCACTCCACATTCCTGAAGTATGTCTTAAGTAATAATCCTTACCTCAATAATAATTACTAATATGTGTACAGTGTGTTAGGTTGTCAAAATTAAACCCTTCAATGGTTATGACTTCTTGGGGTCCTGGGTGATTTAAAAGAACACAGAGATCATTTTATCTGGAAGAACACAGGAAATTTTGTTTGCTGCATGGTACCCAGCCATAACCTGTCTAAAAGAGAAGCAGAGGGAGAAACCTTCTCAAAGATTTTAATAAACTCAAACATTATACTGGCTTCCCCAGACACCTTCCAATAGTTTCACCTATAATTACTCTGGAACAAAAGAGACAGAATAGGAGGTTCTAGAGCTTCCTCTGTGGGAGCCCTGTTCAATCTCTTGCTCTTCTGCTTGGATTTATGTCATTTCCAATATCCAACAGTGTGTTTTCAAAGTGAGTTACTTAATGTGTTAGGCATCAACTGGAATGTATCCCAGCTCGGGATGCAGGAGGTCATTGCTGAATTCTAGACTTGGGGCAACAACAAAAGATATTAATTGTGCAACTGTCTGACCACTGACCATTTTCAGAACTGTTCTGCCTTACGGGTAAAGATAGATGGTTGTGAAGGGGTGGGCAGTAGGGGCAGTACAGGGAAGAGACAAGTAGAAAAAGACTGGACAGTCTTCTGAGTTTGATATTAGGAAAACACTCAGCAGATAGCATGTTAGCAGGTGCTCACTCAGTGTTAGTTTCCTGGGCCCTTTGTGGTTTTGGGACTAGGAAGTTTAAGAACTGCCAGGGAGATGATCTCATGAACATAAGCTGGCATTTCATCTCATCTTGTGCTATCATCCAGAAATAATGAGAGAAACTGAGGCCAAAATGCTGAGATCTTATTCAAACTAAGGGTTAGAAATATTTCCTCCACCACTTTTGTGGGATCATTTAGTGTTTGTGTGTTAGACCTTACCCAGAAGCTATTTCTGTCGGCAAAATGCAGCTTTCTTCTGTTCCACCACCCACTTCTTACCCTGTCCTGCCTCTGCCAGCTGTTGTTTTCAGAGAGCAGAAAGCAGAACTAATATTCCCTTTGATTCATTTCTGGTGTCTACTGACGAGGTTGTGGTTCAAGTATGTGAGGATGCCATTTTTCCTATGAGGTTTCTTTGTCCTTGTCTTCTGCTGATGCTGTGTTAGAGCAGCCATCAGTATGCAAAGTTCAGAAGCAGTGTCATTGTTTCGAAAGAGCATGTGGAATCTGAAGTTCACTTCTCCCCTGGGACATATGCTGTTAATTAAAGGCAGATTCTAAAGACTGTAGTCGGCGTATGCATTGTCACATGGGAGAGAACTGAAAAATTGACTGAATGTATTTCAGCTTCCTGTCAATCATTCTATATTTGAGTGAAAGTAGTGAGTTATTTGTTATATATCACATTTAACAGAGGTGGTTGATATACTGCTTAAAATCCCCCAGAGCATTCCCCAACTCTTTGGTGAAAGCCTGAACTCTCTAGCATAGTCTCTACGACCTTTTGTGATCTGGTCTCTGGCCACCTGTCTTTTCAGTCTCATGTTTTAACCACCTTTTAATATATACTGCATTATCTAGCCATATCAAGCAGATAATAACAAAAGCTCACATTTCTAGGGCCATCATCTATGTTGAACACTTAACATACACACCTCATTTAGCTCAAAGTAGGAATTCCTGGATATGGAATTGCTAAGTAAATTAAGATCTCAGGGGTATGCCGCTTGGAGATGCTTGTATACATTGTTCATTGTTGACTGATGTTCTGGTCTTTTCAAGTTCCCTGAAACCATCATGTGTCTTTCATCACAGTTTATACCAGTGTCCTTTAATTCAGTTCCTGGCTGATGCTCCTGGGCAGCAGGGCCATTCTTCCTGCTCCCCCAGGTCTGCAGTGAATGCAGATGCTGGCTCATCTGCATTCTGTGAGTTGCAGCCATTCCCTTGAAGCCTCCTGGGGCTTCTGTGACACTTGCATTTCAGCATGTAGATGGACACCGTTAGGGGTGTCCATCCCTGTTACTACCCAGTCTTGGTCAGCTGTTACCGGTCAACATTGCTTGCCAGAATGCAAAATAGATGGCACAGAGGAAATTAACAGCAGAGTAGATTCTATATCTTGATCAATACCTTCTATGCAGGCCATTCTTGAGCTCTCACTGGTGGAGAACAAATGTATGTGTATAGAGAGCACGGTAATGATTCATTAGGTGTATTACAATGATTTATATCAATATGCAGTGCATTTTAATAAAAATATATCAAAGATGACTTTATAACAAAGCAGCATTTTCAATAAGGTCTAGCTGTACATATTTCTTCATTTAGTTCTCACAAAAACCTGTGATTTTAATAACTTAGATTAAGTACTATTATTATCACAGATGTGGAAACTGAGGCTTAGAATAGCCTCAGTGATGTGTTTAAGGTGGCATAGAACAGAACAACTCAGCCAATATATTGATACAAGAGGGAGTGTACTAATAGCTCTCAGATTGCCATTGGTCATAGATTTTGCCAGAGAAAAAAGAGAAGGCACAGTAGGTGTCATTATTATAATTTTAAGGCATTTGAATAGACTAACAATTAATTTCATACATGTACTGCAATCAGATTTGTATTTCTGTTGGAAACTGATGATTTACAAGAACACGAGGTCCTGCCTAGCACTGATCAATCACTGGAGCCATGGAGGGCTGTTCTCTGAGTGCAGCACACCCTCCTCAGTTTCCAGTCTGCAGTACTTCCCCTTGCCTTTCTCAGGACCCAACTAAGTCCACTCATTCATATTATCTCTGGCTCCTATTACCATTTGAAGTTAGAACACTGAATAACACTGTCTGAATAACATTGAGCTCTCATTGGTGGAGATAACATAACACTGAATAACATACCGTCTCTTTGTAGCTCCTCCAAAGCACTCTAGTTTGCCCTTTGCCTCCTTTACAATTGCTTAATGTCCTATCCCTTTAACTCAGCCAATAAAATCAAATTCCTTTCCTGACTCTTTTATCACTCCCTCTTCCCAACACTTTCCATCCCTCCTAACAGATGCCTCTATGAGCACCCTGGGCAGTCCTCTCTCTTTGTCCTACTGTAGTGCACTGTTGTTGTTATTGTTGTTTAGTTGCTAAGTTACATCCAACTCTTTTGCGACCCCATGGACTGTATCCTGCCACACTCCTCTGTCCATGAGATTTCCCAGGCAAGAATACTGGAGTGGGTTGCCATTTCTTTCTCTAAGGGGTCTTCCCAACCCAGGGATTGAACCTGCTTCTCCTGCATCTCCTGCATTGGCATGTGAATTCTTTACCACTGCGCCACCAGGGAAGCCTGCAGTGTACTATAATTGTCCTTAAATGTGTTGTTCACACAGCCCACTGGCAGCTGAGAGTAACTTAAAGTCTTGCCCCCTGAATCTTGAGGCCCAGCTTGCCCAGTAAGGATTTGAATGAGCAGATGAGTGAATAAGTGGATGAATGCATGATTTATTGACCAGAGCTACTTTCTACTCTCCTTTCCAGAGTAGGGGAGGTGAATATTAAAAGCCATTGATAGTGACCTGCCCTTAACTTTTGACAAGAGCATAGCATATGCTTGAACTGCATGTTGGTCGGGTCAGCAATTGCTTCTAAACCAAAAATATCCAGGAGGAAAGAATACGATGCCTTATTCTTGCCAGAGGAACTCAGAGCAGTAAATACTATTAAATCACAGATAAAGGTGTATGGTCATTTAGTTTTTAAGAATTAAAAAGAACGAGTCTCTAGGATATTAGCACTGACTGTAGTTGAGTGTTGAATTTAGCCTTAATTGACAGTGAAGACAATTCTAGTTTACTTAAGAGAAACAGTTAGTAAACAAGACATTATTCTAGCCAGAAAGTAAAAACAAAACAAAACAAAAAGCTTCTTTATCTGATCACATTGCTGAAATATTTTAGTTGACTCTTACTTCAGCTAAGCATTCTGCCTTCTGCAAATAATGACATTGTACATACACTTTCCCAACAGCTAGATTTCTTCTTTGGTAACCATTGCAATTGTACAACTCCCCAATCCAACATTAATTCTGAAGTCAAATGCCAACCTTGTCCTGGTCCTTTCTAAAAAAAATCATCAAAGTAATACATTCATATAGGTAAAAAATGAAGTGGAAGGCTCGGAATAAAAAGCAGCTGTCCCTTGTCCCTCCTCTTCAGAGTCTCTCTCTAGTAGCAATCATTTGAAACTATTTTTAGTTATCTCTTATTGTAACTAACTTACTATTTTGAAAGGCTTGCCTTTACTGCTTTTCTTTATCTATTTTAGATATTATATACTTGACTCCTGTTTATAGAAGATGGTGTCTCACCTCACATCACCCCTGCTTCTACTTTGTCTCCTCATCCTCTCCATATGTACAGTGAACACTGTTATTTAAAAACAAAAAATCTACATCCAGACTTTGTTACTTTTGCATGCAATAGCTCCTCAACGCCCCCTTGTTTCTACTCTTGCCTCCTTCATTCTAATCTTAAGAGCAACCAGAGAGCTCCTTCTAAAATGCAAGAAAGATCCTGTCATGTCTCTGCTCACAACCTTGTGGCGGTTTCTCAACTTACTTGGAGAACACAGCTCAAGTCCTCATAATGCCCTTCAAAGCCCTGCAGGATCTGATTCTCCATCATCTAGTCTCCTACTACTTCTGCTTTGTCTACACCTTTCTAGCCATGTTGGTCTTCTATTTGCCAAGCATCTCAGACTCATTCTTACTTTAGAGTCTTCACAAGAGCTGTGGCATCAGAAAGTAGCACTCTTCTCCTAAATGTTTCTATAGCCAACACCCTTTCAACCTGCCCCTCTCTTGACTCTTCTAGCATTTTAGGTCCCTTCATTCTGTTAAGCCTTTTAATTTTTCAATAGCACTTCTTACCTTTTAACCTACTGGGTTTGTTTTACTTTATGTCTCAGTTTGTTTCTATATTCCTACTCCTTGCTAAAGTGTAAGGTCTAGGACAACAAGGATCATTTTGTTTACAAGTGTATGCCATATAGCTAGAAGAGTGCCTAGCACCTAGTACTGCTCAAAGAATTGGATAAATGAATGAATCAATATTATGATTAAATGTGACACAAGGCAATGCCAGGTATAGTATCATGGGGAGGCCATCACTTTTCTTACATAACTTTCTTTTTTATCCAAGAGTTTATAACTACCCTTTTCTTCTCTTATCCCATATGTTACTCATTCACTCCAGTTTTCATTGAAATGTTGTATAATATCAAGGTTTCACTTTTAAGGAGAATAATTAAAGTTTCTCTAATAAAGTATAATTTGTTATGAGAGCATTCTTATGCTATTTAAAAACAGCTTTTTAAAGATATAATTCATGGATCAAATAATTTATTCCTTTAAAATCTATGGTCTGATGATGTTATGGAAGAATTATGTCCCTTCAAATTTTATATTTTGAAGTCCCAACTTGCAAGACCTCAGAATGTAGCCATATTTGGAGATAAGGTCTTCAAGGAGACAGTTGTTTAAAATGAGGCCACTAGGGTGGGATCCTAATTCATTATGGCTGGTGTCTTTACAAAAAAGAAGAGACACCAGAAGTGCAGATGCACAGAAGGATGACCATATGCGGACAAAGAAGCTAGAGGGTGGCCATCTGCCAGCTAAGGAGAGAGGTCTCAGGGAAGACCAATCCTGCCAGCACCTTGTTTGTGAACTTCTAGTCTATAGATGGTGAGATAATACATTTCTGTTGCTTTATGTGATATTTTGTTATGGCAGATTTAGAAAATTGATACAGATGTTTATTTAGTATATTCACAAATATGTGCACCCATCACCACAGTTAATTTTAGAACTGTTTCATAACTTCAAAAAGAATACCCTTTAGCTATCATCACTTTCTGCCTTCTCTGTCTGCTCTAGACTTGAGCAACCATTAATCCACTTTGTGTCTATTCCAAAATTTCATATTATAGATATTATATAATATGTGGTCTTTTGTGACTGACTTCTTTTACCCAGCATGTCTCTAAGGTTCATCCATGTTGTAACATGTGAAAGTACTTCATTTTGTGTGTGTGTGTGTGGCCTAACATTATTCTTTGTATGGATATACCACTTTTTGTTTATCCATTCACCAATTAATGGATACTTTGGTTGTTTCCACCTTTTGGCTATTATGAATAACCCTCCCATACACTTGTGTACAAACTTTTGTGTGGACCTTTGTTTTTACTTCCTTGGGTATATACCTAGGAATGGAATTGCAGGGTCATAAGGTACCTCTATGATAAACTGTTTGAGGAACTTATCAGACTGCTTTCCAAAGTGGCTGTACTATTTTACATTCCCACTGGCAGTATATGAGTGTTCCAATTTTGCCACATTCTCACCAACACTTGTCATTATCTGGCTTTTTTATTGCAACTATTTTATTAGGAATGAAGTAGAATTTCTTTGTGGTTTTGATTTGCCTTTCTGGTGGCTAATGCTGTCATGTATATTTTTATGTGCTTATTGGCCATTTGTATATCTCCCATGGAGAAATGTCTGTTCAAGTCTTTTATCTATTTTTAAATTGAGTCATTCAACTTCTTATTGAATTGAAAGACTCCTTTACATTTTCTAAATACAAATTCCTAATCAGATATATGTTTTACAAATATTTTATCCCATTCTATGGATTGTCTTTTCACTTTCTTAGTAGTGTCTTTTGCAACACAAAAGCTTTTAATTTTGCAGAACTCCAGCTTGCCTATTTTTTCTTTTGTTACTTATGATTTTGGTGTTGTATGTAAGTATCTATTTCCAAATCTGAGTTTATAAAGAGTTATGCCTATGTTTTTTCCTAAGAATTTTATAGTTTCAGCTATTAGATTTTAAGCCTTTAATCCATTTTGAGTTAATTTTTGTATGTGATGTGAGGTAGGAGTCCAACTTCATTCTTTGCAGGTCACTATTCAGTTGTTACAATGCTGCTTGTATTGAGTGGTCTTGGTATCCTTACCTAAAATCAGCTGACCACAGACATATGAGTTATTTCTGGCTTTCAGTTCTTTCCATTCATCTATGTATCTATCCTTATGCTAGTACTAGACTGTCTTGATTATCATTGTTTTCTATTAAGTTTTAAAATTGGGAAGTTTTAATTCCTCCTAGTTTGTTCTCTTTTTCAATAGGGCTGTGAATATTCTGTGCCTATTACAATTCTATGTGATCTTTTTTAAAGAAACTTTTAATTTATTTTTGTCTATGGTGGGTCCTCCTTTCTAGCATGTGGGCTTTCTCTTGCTGTGGTGGGTGGGAGCTACTCTCTGGTTGCAGTGTGTGGGCTTCTCACTGTAGTGGCTTCCCTTGTTGCAGAGCATGGTTTCTAGGCACATAGGTTAAATAGTTGCTGTGTGTGGGCTCAGTAGCTGTGGCATGTGGTCTCTAGAGCACTGGTTTGATAGTTGTGGTTCATGGGATTAGTTGCTCCATGGCATCTAAGACCAGAAGATCCATGGGATCTTCTCAGACCAGATATTGAACTGGTGTCCCTTGCATAGCAAGGTGGATTATAAACCACTGAGTCATGAGGAAAGCACCCCCCCCATATGAATTTTAGCATCAGTTTATCAGTTTCTGCAAAGAAGTCCAGCAGGATTCTGACAGGAATTGTGGTGCTTCTGTAGCTAAATTTGGAGAATATTGCCGGCTTGAAATATTAAGTCTTATGATAATGAACATAGAATGTTTGCCATTTATTTAGACTTTCATATTTCTTTCAATATTATTTTACAGTTTTCAGAGTACAAGTTTGCATGTCTTTTGTTAAACTTATTTTTCAGTATTTTATTCTTTTGATGCTATTGTAATTGAATTATTTTCTTAATTTCATTTTAGTTTGTTCATTGCAAATACCATTGACATTGTTCTTTTCTTTTTTTCATTCTTTTTTCTCTGTATTCTTTGGATTATATAATGTCTATTTTTTATTTTGTTTATTTTACATTATCATGTTGGTTTTGCCATACATTGACATGAATCTGCCATGGGTATACATATGTTCCCCATAGATCCCTTTTGAGGGAGTCTTTGGGCTTAGAAAAGGAAACAGTGGTCTCAAAGGCCCTTGCTGAATCATCTAACTTTGGAGAAAACAAAATCTAACTTTAGGTCCTGCCCTGATGCTCTGGGGCCAGTTGCATCTACCTGGGACTTATCAGCCCCTGCCCAGAGGACTTATCATCCCCTGGCCAAAACCTCCCACCCTCTGTTCAACTACAAATGCCATTTCAACTAAAGAATACCCAAACATCCTGCCTGACTAATGTTTCCCTTATCACTTCCACAAACCTCCCTTTCAATATGGAGCCTCCCTGATCCTTCTCGCGCTCAGCCTGGTCTTTAGGCTGACTGTCTCCCCTCCTTGCCTGGATAAAGGTAACCTACCTCCGTTGAGGTTGTCTCTCTTTCTTTTCTGCCTTGGCCCGAACTATACCTTATACCTTCATGTATGCTAACTCTTTATTTTGCAGTTCAAATCTGCTGCTGAACATCTCTAGTGAATTTTTCACTTCCACTATTATACTTACAACTCTAGAATGTCCGTTTAATTACTTATAAAAGTAATGTCTTTCTCCTTACTAATATTCTCTAGTCAATGCAACCTTATCATCATATTTTACCTCTTTAATCATGGTTTTCTTTAGTGCTTTGAACTTATTTTTGATGGCTACTTTGAATGCTTTGTCTGTTAAATTTGACACTTAATTATCTCACAGGGAGTTTATTCTATCTGCTTTTTTCCCCCAGTGTATGTGTTATATTTCTGTTTCTTTGCTCGTCTTTGCAGTTTTGTTGGAAACCAAATATTGTAGGTAATATTGTAGCCACTCAGCACTGCCTTCTCCCCTGTTTCTTTTCATTGCTGTTTGCTTATTGACTGGCTTGATTATTTAGTGAATTTTATTTCCCTTATACACAGTGTTAAGCCTTTGATGATGCTTCTTGGGGATTGAACCCTTGTATATGTCTGCTGTCATCTTGGGCTGATAGAGGTTTTGGCAGGGCTTTTTTTGACTATCGTTTTCTCTGTCCACAGCCAACTGTTAAACTCCATTAACTACATATTGATCACTCTGTGGTTTAAAAAATGCCCTGGGATATAAATTGTTCTACAGATGAAACCATCCAAATTATCTCTTTTGAAGAAATAGTTTGTAATTTGTTCTGTCCCTACATGTCTCCTCCTGGCTGTGCCTTTTCCTGGTTCTCTAGTACAACTAGCTGGTTTACAGTTCAGGCTATAAATCGAATGAATCTACCAATCTCTTCCCAATTGCCTTTAACCACAACTTCACTGTTCTTGAGAACGTCCTTTTAGGCTTGAAGTTTTCTACATTGTATTCCAAGTGAAGTCAGTTCTTTTGGAAAGATATTAGGATCTATCTACTTTGTGGCCTGCTTTTTTCCTCATGCGAAATATCTGAGGTGGTTCTGGACCTAAGGGTGGGGATAATGAACCTTTTCTCCCTGAATGTTACCACCTCTTTAGAACCTGAACTCCTGTGGAGGTAGGAGCAGTAGAAAGGTAATGCCAAAGAATGCTCAAACTATTACACAATTGCACTCATCTCACATGCTAGTAAAGTATTGCTCAAAATTCTCCAAGCCAGGCTTCAACAGTAGGTGAACTGTGAACTTCCAGATATTCAAGCTGGTTTTAGAAAAGGCAGAGGAACCAGAGATGAACTTACCAACATTGTTTGGATCATTGAAAAAGCAAGAGAGTTCCAGAAAAATATCTACTTCTTCTTTATTGGCTATAACAAAACCTTTGACTGTGTGGATCACAACAAACTCTGGAAAATTCTTAAAGAGATAGGACTACCAGACCACCTGACCTGCCTCTTGAGAAACTGTATGCAGGTCAGGAAGCAACAGTTAGAACTGGACATGGAACAATAGACTGGTTCCAAATAGGGAAAGGAGTACATCAAGACTGTATATTGTCACCCTGCTTATTTAACTTGTATACAGTGTACATCATGAGAAACACTGTGCTGGAAGAAGCACAAGCTGGAATCAAGATTGCCAGGAGAAATATCAGTAACCTTAGATATGCAGATGACACCACACTTAAGGCAGAAAGCGAAGAACTAAAGAGCCTCTTGATGAAAGTGAAAGAGGAGAGTGAAAAAGTTGGCTTAAAGCTCAACATTCAGAAAACTAAGATCATGGCATCTGGTTCTATCACTTCATGGCAAATAGATGGGGAAACAATGGAAACAGTGGCAGACTTTATTTTTTGGGGCTCAAAAATCACTGCAGATGGTGACTGCAGCCATGAAATTAAAAGACACTTGTTTCTTGGAAGAAAAGTTATGACCAACCTAAGCAGCTTATTAAGAAGCAGAGACATTACTTTGTCAACAAAGGTCCATCTAGTCAAGGCTATGGTTTTTCCAGTGGTCATGTATGGATGTGAGAGTTGGACTATAAGGAAAGCTGAGCACTGAAGAATTGATGCTTTTGAACTGTGATGTTGGAGAAGACTCTTGAGAGTCTCTTGGACAGCAGGAGATCCAACCAGTCCATCCTAAAGGAAATCAGTCCTGAATATTCATTGGAAGGACTGATGCTGAAGCTGAAACTCCAATACTTTGGCCACCTGATGTGAAGAACTGACTCATTGGAAAAGACCCTGATGCTGGGAAAGATTGAAGATAGGAAGAGAAGGAGATGACAGAGGATGAGATGGTTGGATGGTATTACCGACTCAATGGACAAGAGTTTGAGTAAATTCTGGTAGTTGGTGGTGGACAGGGAGGCCTGACGTGCTGCAGTCCTTGGGGTCACAAAGAGATAGGCATGACTGAGCAACTGAACTGAGTGGACTGACTGTGTGGCCTCCTTCTTTCCTCAAGCAAAATATCTGAGGTGGTTCTGGACCTGAGGGTGGGGATAATGAACCTTTTTTCCCTGAGTGATAGCACCACTTTAGAAGCTGGACTCCTGGTGGGGTAGTAGTGATCAGTAGCCCCAGTCTTCTCAGCTTGCCTCTCCTGCATGGACCTACCCCCTTAGGGCAAGGGCTGTTGGGGCTCCACTATTCTCAGAGGCAACATACACAACATAAAGCCTTCATACCACAAATGGAGGGTGAGTGGAGCAACAGAGCCCCCACCTCTCAGTAGCATTTGCCTGGAATTTAGCCTTACCAACAGGTAGCTGCAGGCAGAATGAAAAGTGCCAACATTCTGCTCCTCCTGGGAAGATAGCCCTTTGACTGGGAGTCAAGAGAAAGGGAGCCCCGTTTTTCTGTCTGTACCAGTCTGGAGCAGAATTTCCATCTGATGATTTCAGAGGGAGAAGAGAGTATGTCTCAGTTGAAATGCCAGACTTGCTATTATTATCAAACTTTAATAGATTTTCAGTAAATTTCATTTGCTGTGTTTCCTTGGGACCATTTCCAGAGACTTTAAATGGTTGTTTTTATATAATCTTCACCAGTTTCATTGGAGAGCAAGTCTATGGAGCTTGTCATGTTGTCATGCTACCCTTTACTATTTTTAAGCCATCTAAAAATCAGGAGTGGGTCTAAGGTTCTGTCAAATGGATTGTTGGCCCTATCAATGTGATTTTTGTGAAGAAGCTTTTGAAATGAAAATATTAATTAGAATATATTTCTTTTTTGTTTTTTCTTCTGGCATCTTCTAGCATGTCATAATTTATTGCTTTATTCAATTTGCTTTTTTATTGAACAGTTTGCATCTATAAGGGGAAATCTCACCATTGGTGCGTGTGTATGTGTATACTCTAATCACAATTGGGAATAAAAGCAATTTTTCCTTTTATAGTAGTATGCTTTCATTTTCTTCTTGGGGAATGAAATTGGTGGTTAAGTTACCACTTGTTATTTGAAAGTTTAGAGAAGTTTTGATCTGAATGAGCTTATCCAATTATGTGTGTGTGATGTGTGCACAATTTTTGAAGATATTTAGTTACTAGATATTAACATTTCCTCTTCCTTATTGTGACTATTATGATATTTTACGTTTTTAGGAATGAAAACATGGGAAAATATTAATAGTATATAGGCCTTGCAGATACAAATTCGGATTCCAGCTGCATGTCCTAGTAGTTGGGTGATCTTGGATACATAGCTTCGTCTCTCAAAGCTTCAGTTCTTGTCCTTAAAAGGAGGACAAATATTTATCTTTTGGGGTTATCAAAAGTGACAAAAGGAAGGAATGCACACAAAACATTCAGTACTATGATTGGGTGCTTCCTTACTGATCAGTATTCAGTAGGTGATAATTCCCTTGCTTTTGAGAAAATAATTCATTCCACATAGAATTTAAAATAATTAGCATTTAACTGTGCAAAATGTTTGCTGGTAATTTTTTTCCTATTATTCTGGATGCTCTATTTCCTGCCTCATTTCTAATTTTATTAGTTTTCAAATTAGATTTGCTGTTTGTTGGCCATTTGTTAGTGTTTTCCAACAAGTTGGCTTTGGCTATATCAATCACTTCTTTACATTTTATTTACTATTAAACTAATTTATTGTTCATTTTATCACATTTATGATTTCCTATCCTCTCTTTTTTACTCTTTTCCTCATTTTACATAATAAGTGAGAAGTTAGCTGATTTTCCTTTGTTTTTTTAAAGAATGAAGACAAGTAAAGTTATGAACTGTCTCTACTGTTTTGACCACTTCTCATAGATTTTGATTCATAATTATTATTCTCTTTATATTCTGCTGCTGGATTCTGAGCACATGATTAGAACTAGAGATTCAAGGATGGATGGACTAGAAGTAGGGACTAGTTAAAGAAGCTATCACAGCTGTGAGCTGAAAGGCCTTACCCAGCTATCTAGACTGGGAATATTGTTGGGTGGCAGAATATCTGGGGCTTAGTAATAAAATCATCCAATACCAGCTGAATGCCAATTATATGTTAAACACTTTTCTTCATAACCACGAGTGCATATGTATCTCCTTAATTACCACGAGTATTGTGACACTTACTTCATTTCTTTTTTGCAACTGAAGATTCTGAAGTAGTCAAATGACTTGCCCAAGAGCACAGAGCAAGTATAATTTATTCATCAGGAATCCTGATTAGATATTCTCTGCTATGTCCTGTCACTCCATTATAAATCTCTCAACGGGTTTATTCTTAAGCCAAGACTTATTCTCCACACTGTCAATAGTGAGCATTGTTATCTTTTAATTTACTTTGTGGTGACAGAAATGGGTTGTGTTTACTTTGCAGTGTTACTTAAAATGAGTTACCCTAAGACTTCTCTTCCAAGGGTGTCAATGGGAAGAGTTTTCAAATATAGGAGAAAGCTTACATGTAGAAGAGCTCACTGATCTATTTCACAAGACCCCATAAGACCAAGCTAAGTAGAACAAGGTGTAAAACACTAATTGAACTATAGCTCCAGTTAATTAAATAACTACTACGTGCCAAGCATTGTGCTATAAGAATATCACATGCATTATTTCAATTGGTCCTTATCACAGTCCCAAGAGGTAGGTGTTATTATTACTATTCCTTATTTATAGATTTATGGATTATTTCTTATTATAGATTCCTTATTTATAGATTGGGATATTACCACTCCAAAGTATTAAGAAATTCATCCGAAGCTGCAGAACCAGGAAGTGACACAACTGGCAATTAAATTCAGGTTATCTGACGCCAAAATCTTAAACCTTATCTTTTTGGCTTAACTGTCTATCCTGGAAGCTGTAAGAAGGCAGAATAGTAATGAATATAAAGGAAAATATTAAAAATGTGCTGCTTCAAGGGGTGATGGAGCTTTCATTTCTGGAAAGATCCAAGCAGAGGTTTGTGATCCTCTGTCCACAAAAATAAGAGGGAATCTGTGACCTACAGGCCACAATGGTACTGACCATGAAAAATACTCTACGATAATTATAAGAAATAGAATAGTATGTGGTAGAAAAATCAGACTGTTTTGTGAGGTAGTGAGATTCCTGCCAGTGAGTCAGGTAGGGTAAATGCAAGAGCTTAGAAATAGAGTCTAAGTTTGGATGGATAATTTAATTCAATGGCCTTTTAATTTTTTGTGATGACTTTTTAAGGGCTTTTTACAATCAAATATTCTGGAAGGGGAACACATGTATACCCATGGCAGATTCATATCAATGTATGGCAAAACCAACATGATAGTGTAAAGGGAAAAATAAATAAATAAATCGTAAAAAAAACACACACCAAAAAACCCTCCAAAACTAGAAGCCAATCGAATATCTTAACCACTAATTCTGATTTTTCCAGAAAGAGAAGTTAGAACAGCAGTTTTCAGGTTTTTGAGTATGTGGCTTACATTCAAACTCTAGAAATTTAGAGTTCCCCTCAAGGGATCAGGAGATTCAAAAGAGGGCTGAACAAGTCAACAGTAATTGCAATGTAAATACTAATCCCACATACCAGTGCCTCAGAGAGTCTGTAGAAGCATCCTAGTTTGTGCTGTGTAACTTTATCACCCGTCACCATTAGGGAGCTCTTAGAGGATAGCCTTTTGTTGCTCTCTCTTGCTCCTCCTATACACACAGCCATGTGCCAGCAAACATGCATCCTTTCTTAGATTTCAGCTGGATACCAAACTGTATCAATTATTCAAAACATATTCTACCAACTCTACACTATTTCAGTAAACTATTCAACTCATTGTTATACCTGACAAACAGCCAAAACAGTGTGAACCAATAGGTAAAGCAAAATTAAGTTTACACATTGAGTGTAGGAGCACACCTGTGATGAAACCATAGAACAATTGCTATATGATGAGCATGATAGAAACAGTTGTTTTTTGATCACTAATGTTGCATGGGAAACAAACTGGTGGCTAAATTAAGTCTTTTACCATTACTGCCCATGATTTAAGCGTCACCAGTAAATCATGAATATATCCTAATTCAAAGGGAAGATCTGCCCCTTATTTTATTGTTGGCTGAAATAACCTCTATATGAAGTCCTCAGAAGACAAGGCAAAATCTGGCTGTAACTCAGTGGACACTGTTGCCCAAGGTGAACAAACTCCATGAACCCCTAAAGCCTCATCCTCTTCCACTGATTTACCAATGTGCAATCTAGGCAAGTCAATAAACTGTTATGAGCCTTGATTTCTTTACCCATAAAATGGTGATATTGATAATGTTTTCTCTGTAAGATTGTACTATGGAGGCAAAATGAAGTAAAGATCATTAAAGACCTTTGTAAACTGTTAAGTGCCATGAAGGAAGAAGAGTAATTATTATTTTTAAAGTGATGTTCTAACAGAGCCTGGACTGTAGCCGAAAGCAGGCTGACTCAGAAGCAGGTTTGTAGGGGAGCTGGAAGCCTGCTGGGGCATTGCTAAGGAAACCAGCAGAGAAATGTACGTCACTGAGCCCCATCCTTATCTGCCCACTGCACAGTATCTACCAAGAGCACAAACAGGGCAAGGGACTGGTCATGGATAATTTGGGGAAAAACACACACATCAGATTCCATTTAAGGAAGGAGAGAAAGTGGGAGCAGGCTCCAAAGAAGGAAACTATTTCTTTTGGTTACAAAGAGGGAAGCACTTCCTGAATATTTCTAATCGACATGTATAATGCCATCTGGAAGGCAGAGGGAGAAAGCTGGCTCTTGCGTTTCCTTTCAGAAGGGGAAGGCTTTGTCTTTGGCATCATTTGGATATTTGTAAGTAGATGAAGTTTAGTAGCATAAACCCTGGGAGTCCCTGGGCTCAGCTGATGAGTTCCATTGTCAGCTTCTTTGTTGAGTATAACAAGTTGTATAAAAATGAGTCTTTTGTGACCCTGGGAATGAAAACTGTGAAAAGTTCTCAATGTGTCCCTTTGAATCTCTGCAGCATCTCTCATATGATCCCCTTCTTTGCCATGAATACTTCGGCCACATTCATGATGTCCATGGTGTATTATTTCCCTTGTTCATTTTATACCTGAAAGAAAGATACCTAATAAATATTCCAAATTTAACTTTCCTTAATGGAACTCCATATTAGCCATTCTCACCCTTAAGAGTGTCTCTCCCCAGCATTAGAATTTCAGCCACTATTGAACCATTTAAGTTACAAAAGGTTATTTTGATCCTTGTCATTCTCTTACCTAGTATAATGTCAAAAACTCCTACTGGTTGTATCTTCCTGGGACTTTCCAAGTTCAGACCTGTAGCATGTCTTGCCTGGACCATGGATTTGGGTCTCACCTCTAGTTTTCAGTCACTTTAATACCTCTTCCTGAAAAGGCTAAATCTACTTTTCCAAAAGGTAGACGAATGTGTGCTTTTTCCTTACTTAAAAGTATTTGATGACTCCCTGTTACAGAAGTACACACTCTTTTCTATGGCATTTGAATGAGTTCCTTTTAGGGGCAATACTGGAAACTATATGACCAAACAAATAACTGTAGTATCAAGTGGGGCTTAATGTAGTGGGGTCTTGAGCTAAGCTCTTGGTATGATCAAGATTCTTCTACAGACAAGAAATTGTTGTAGGGGATACAGAGAAGACTAGATATGTAATCCAAATTGTTTTTAAAATTGTGCTTTCTGAAAATTCCATTGGTCATTAGCAGCTGTGTAGGTCCCTGAATTACTTTTGGCCTGGATAACTAGGACTAGCAGAGATGTGATAAATGAGGGAGGTGTTAAATAAACAGACTAGAAAGTCTTTTCCATTACAGGTTTGTAGGCATGAAAACTGGACTTGGGACCATCATAATTGAGAATAAGTGGGTGAGGTTTATTGAAGAAAACCATTTATGGCTTGTTTTTAACACTGGATCACATTCAAAATTTATATGTATATTGTTTAGTTGCCTGTATATTCTTATTTTAATCACTGCCTCTGATTTATGGCTTAAAAAGATTTAGAGAACAAAGTATCTATTCCTCTTAGATACTTTTTTGGTGAGGCCCCTTTTTCTGACCACTCTTCCATTTAGGGACTGATCTGGAAATTACATTGTAGGGCCTCCTGGGTGATGGACAGTTCAGATAGACACATGGAGAGAAGAAATTGGAACAACAGCTGATATTGGTTAAGAATAATTAAAAGCAGACAATACATACTCACATATGCTTAAAATAATCAAATGTATTACATGGAGTGATGAACAGTGGTTACTACTGCAACTGGGTAATGCATTTTTATTTTGTATTTTATAGCTTATAGGATTTGCTTGCCCATGAATATGTAGTACTTCTACTAAAAAATAATTACACATGTTTATATTATTACAGATAGGCAGATGACACCACCCTTATGTCAGAAAGTGAAGAAGAACTAAAAAGCCTCTTGAAGAACGTGAAAGAGGAGAGTGAAAAAGTTGACTTAAAGCTCAACATTCAGAAAACTAAGATCATGGCATCTGGTTCTATCATTTCATGGCAAATAGATGGGGAAACAATGGAAACAGTGACAGACTATTTTTTAGGCTCCCAAATCACTGCAGATGGTGACTGCAGCCATGAAATTAAAAGACGCTTACTCCTTGGAAGAAAAGTTATGATCAACCTAGACAGCTTGTTAAGAAGCAGAGACATTACTTTGTCAACAAAGGTCCATCTGGTCAAGGCTATGGTTTTTCCAGTGGTCATGTATGGATGTGAGAGTTGGACTATAAGGAAAGCTGAGCACTGAAGAATTGATGCTTTTGACCTGTGGTGTTGAAGAAGACTCTTGAGAGTCCTTTGGGCAGCAAGGAGATCCAACCAGTCCATCCTAAAGGAAATTAGTCCTGAATATTCATTGGAAGAACTGATGTTGAAGCTGAAATTCCAATACTTTGGCCACCTCATGCAAAGAACTGACTCATTTGAAAAGACCCTGATGCTGGGAAAGTTTGAAGGCAGGATGAGAAGGGGATGACAGAGGATGAGGTGGTTGTATGGCATCGACTCAATGGGCGTGAGTTTGAGTAAACTCCAGGAGTTGGTGATGGACAGGGAGGCCTAGTGTGCTGCAGTCCATGGGTTGCAAAGAGTCAGACACAACTGAGCAAATAAAGTGAACTGACTGATATTACTATGAAAAGGATACAAAATATATTGTAAATTGAAAAAAGGTAAGTGTAAATGTTGTATAGTAAATAATTCCATTCTTGTGAACAAAGATATATATATATATATGTGTGCGTATGTGTGTGTGTGTGTGTGTGTGTGTGCATATATTTTCCAGAGTCATTATTTATATGTATATTAGTGCTTAATCTTGTATGTATGTACATATACATACATACATATATTTGAATCAAATGAAATCTGACTCTGAGTCCTCATTTTGTCAGGAGGACAAGATATTCAGTCCTCATGATTTTCAGGGTGTTTTGCCCCCTTCTTAGAGTCACATACAAATTATCCAGTCCCACTCTCCTATTGTGGCCACCTATACCTATTTTGTCTACATTTGCATGGGTCCTTGATTGGGCAATAAGTTGTTTTACATGCCAAGCTTGGAAGAAAATCTTTACTGAGACTAGACTTTCCCTCTGAAAAAGCCTCTGAGGTCCTGGTCTCTCCTTGAGAGTGGCCCTGGAAATTGTAGCCTAGGTTCCTATTGCTTTTGGAATGCAAAGATCTATGTCCTCTTGCCTGTCTTGAGGATTGTCCTATCTCTAGTACTCCCAGTTTTAGCACAAATCACTCCATAAGTTCAAGGTCCAGAAGCAGGTTTCATTTGTAGGCATCTTTTTTTTTGGCTCTAAGTCAAAGAGACACAAAAGGCCTGGAATTCTTGGAATACTTCTTAAGAGTTCTATGTGTGTACTTGTATGTAAGGATTTGTGCATATACATTTGTCTAAATGCACATGTATGGGCTTCCCTGGTGGCTTAGTGGTCAAGAATCTGCCTGTCAGTACAGGAGATGTGGGTTCAATCCCTGGGTCAGGAAGACCCCCTGGGGAAGGAAATGGCAACTCACTCCAATATTCTTGCCTGGGAAACCCAATGGACAGAGAGGCCTGGTGAGCTACAGTCCATGGGGTGGCAAAAGAATTGAACATGACTGAGCAACTAAACAACAACATGCATTTACACCGATGCATATGACTGTGGGGGGTTGGTCAAAATAGAGTGAAAGTGAAGCACAATTCACTTTATAGATAAAGAACCAGATTCTGAGAGCTGAAGCAACTCATACAAGTTTAAGCACTAATAAGGGGCATGATAATTTTAAATCCTGATCTCTCTAGCCCCAAAGCTCATTCTAATTTCCTCAGACTTAACCATAATCACATTTTTACAGCACATACAAAGACTGGAAACTTCAGGCAGACTTTCCCAGATTTTCAGCTTTTTAGCTATTTGAAAACTTGTGGGGAAAGCACCAAATTGCTTGATTTTTTTTCTTCCTTTTCAGACTTTATCAGAAGGGTAGATATTCTGGTAAAGAAACAATTTAGGTAATAGGAAGACAGTAATTTAAAACCATGAGGTGCTAGGATTGGAGGAGAGTTTAGGGGCCATCTAGGTTGTGGTTTTGACTTTTTTTCTTCTAATAAGCTGTGTGCTAGGTTATTAACAACAGATACCTACTCTGGTTTTAAACAGTGGAAACCCACTCTGCCTAATGTATGCCAATGAGGAATTTATTGAGAGGATCTGGGGTAAATCACAGATTCCAAGGGAAGTTGACATACCAGACCTTAGAAAGAGCAGGTCTGGGCCTCCAAGGCTCAAAACTCTGAAGCCGTCTTTTCAGTCTTCTCTTGAGGGTTAATATGTTTCACTTTTTTGTGCTTTCCTTGAATTCCATGTGTTAAACTTACTTTCCCAGAGAATCTGACCACCCTGATATGGGCATGGAACCACCCCTAAGTCTGTAGATCTTGGCTGACACCCCTAGAGACCATGCAAAGCTGGGGACGCTTATCTTTGCTCCAAGTTGCCACCCGCCCCTCCCCCACCCCCAGCAAAACCAGGCAGAATCACAATCTAGACTTTCCAACTTGAACCCTGGGCAGCCCCTGCTTTTGATACTAGGATTATTGTGCATTCCATCCTAAGCACATTCAAATTAGAAGCTACATTACATAGTTTACTAGGGGTGTTTTTAAGTGCTAAGCACTTTTTCAAGGATTTTAAAAAAACAACCATATCCAAACACTCAAGAAGAAAAATTGAAAACATTGTGGGAAGTGATTATCATTCATCAACTGAGATCAGACTTCCTGCAAAACTGTGTTGTGTGTGGTTGATCTGTTGCCTGATTAGAACTGGATGAAACCTGGAAACCTTTATCTGTCAGTTCTCAAACTTGGCTTCATGTCAGAATCAACTGTGGATTTCAGTAAGTGCTGGCTTTGGAGCTGTTTGACCTGGGTTGGATCCCAGCTTTGTGTCTACCTAGCTGTTTGACCACGTGAAAGTTGCTTAAGCTCTCCAAGCCTCGGTTTCCTCATCTTAAAATTCTGACAACTTTACTTGAAAATCACAAGGTTGTTGGAGAATTCAACAAAATCCTTTGTGGATTGTATTTATCATCATGGCCTGGCATAAATGAAAAAAAATGTTAGCAGTACAGCCCTCTGGATTCTTCTTCCTTTAGTGTGGCTTTTTAGGCTTTGCAAAACCTTTTCACACATACACACCTCATCAATCTTCAGCAGCTCAATAAGATCTCTCACAAAAGCTGGAATCCCATAAGACCACAAAAGAGGTTTTTTCATGAAAGTAGAATTTCAGAAATAAATTGGAATTGATCTGCTCTTAGAAATGAAAAGTGTTTGATCAAGAAGGCTCACTATTATATTTAAATCAAACAGTGCTTGAAAAAGCAGTAGAAAATCCTATCAAAAGCAGAGTAAAATTCTCTTCCCTTTGAGGGTTATGACTCCTTTCTGGCGGGAAAACAGCAATCAGCCAGGGGGCCACTATGTACTTGCTTCTGTTTGTGAATGAAGAGAGGCTGCAAAGCCAGGAACCAAAGCAGAGAGATGGCTAGTTGCTTTCTTCTTTCCTGTTAGTTAGACGCCTCCTCCTTGTAGTATCAGGGCAAGAAGATGGACAGGCATGTGGTAGGCAAGAAAGGCTGTGGCTGGCATAAGATACCCACAGAGCAGCAGTTCCCTGCCAGCACCTGGGGAAACCTGAGAGTTGACGTCAAACTTCCTGCAATCCTCGGAAGGGTCTGATTCCAAGAAAACAGGCTGTAATGAGTAAGAAAGCAGTGTTCTGATTAAATATGCCTGCAGATTAAATAATGAATCGTGCCAAGATTTGTGAGAAAGGTGACAATTTGTGAGCAGGTGTTTGTTTCACCCAAGTTTTTTGTGGCGAGGTGAAACTAGATTTGCCTATAATATTCACGTCTTTTCTAATCTTCAGTAGCTACTAACAGTACTTTTGCCTAACAGTTTTCTTCCTCCTTTCAAGGACCCATACTTCTGAAGAGAAGAAAGATAAAATTTCAAATTCTGTTAAAATATATTTTTTCAGATGCTCGCTCAGGTTATACTATGGGTTTTTATGTTCTGATAAAGAAGTGAACTTCTGAGTTGCAGTCATTGGAACAGAATTAATAGGAGCAGACTTACTTAAGCCTTGGCTAGAGTTCTTTGTCGTCTAATGTAGTTAGGTAAAACACCCACAGGGAAATATTACCAGTAGATAATTATACAAACTCTGAAAAAGCAAAGGAATTAACAAAAATGGTTTTAAAGAAACCTAGACTTTAAGTTTTTAGTCTCTTGTTCTGATTATCTCTTGCCATGTAACCTAATTGCTCCCCTTTGCAAGATAGTGGCACAAAATAACACCAATTTATTGTTTTTGATTTGGGGAGTCAAGAAGTCAAGGGAAACTTGCCTCTGCTTCACAGTGTTTATGACTTGAGCTGGAAACACCGAAAGGCCTGTAGTGACTCAACAATTGAGGGCTAGAATCATCTCAAGGCTTATTCACTTATATGTCTAGAGGTTAATGTTAGCTATTCAATGGGGCCTCAGTGCGGGCTGTTGGCAGGAACATCTCTTGTGGTCTTTCCATGTGGTCTTCCTGCTTCCTCATAGCAATCTCAGAGGACCAGGTGGAAGCTGCAACCCTTTTTAATTAATTAATTCCTACCCAGGAATTCATGTAAGGTCACTTATAGTCACAGTCTCACCAAAGATTCAAGGGGAGGAAAGACAGATCCCATCTCTCTCTAGAGGGGTATCTACTTCACACTGAATGATGAGCAAGTGGAATGGGATATTTGCTGTGACCATTTCTGGAGAGTATAATAAGCTATACATTTTAATACCTTCAATCAATTCTAGAGCTTAAAACCCTTCCATGATTTCTGATGACGCATATGATGAAGTTAAATATCCTAAGGAAACCCCACAAAATCTGACTCCAACCTCTCTCTGACCTCATTTCCTATACTCTCTACCTTGCTCTTTGAGCTCCTGCTACACCAGCCTCTTTGCTGTTCTTCACTATCTAAGCTCTTTCTTACTTGAGAACCAATAAGCATACTGTTCCCTCTTCTTGGTACACCCTTCCCATCTTTATAATGTTCCTTCCCAAGGAAGGGACTAAAGCAGGGTTATTTTCTGTTTTGAACTTCTTGGCCTTGTTTCTGCAAATTCTCCGATTCACATGGCACCAAACATGTATGCTTGTTTGCTCACATCCTCTACCTGACCCTAACAGAGGGGTGTGGAGAATGTTAGCACTCCAAAGAAAAATGGAACCTTCTTTATACTTTTCCTGTGTCTGAGCAGAAGGATGAAAGAAGTGAGGATCCTAAGCCCTGGCAGCCTTAGTGTCACCAGATGCTGGCTGTCTGCTTCTGACATGGGTGATGACAAGTCCCACAGGGATTTTTTCTTTTTCCAGATATGGTAGTGCTAATGGAACTCACATGCCCCCACCCCTGCAAGTAACTGCCTCATCCTAGCAGGGACAAAGTGGCTTATGATATAGGAGTGAAGGCTTCAACTGAGGCTTCAGTTATCTCTTAGGGACACCTGGGGCCAAAGAACAGGCAAGTCACTTTTCACATGGTGAAGGTACTTTTCCTGGAACCAATATAATTCCACTGCTGTAAACATTTAAATCCGTCCCTCAAGCAGCAACTTCAGTACTCGCAATTTTATCTTCTGAAAAGAAACATTTTCTTATAATCCATAAAAAAGTTATGGCAAAGTTTTTCTGTAAAGGGCCAGATAGCAAATATTTCAAGCTTTGCAGGCCACATAGTCTCTGTCACAGCTACTCAATTCTGCTGCTGTAGCATGAAAGGAGTTGTAGACAGTGTATAAAAGAAGGGGTGTGGCCATGTTGCAATGGGACAGAAATTTACATTTCATATAATTTTCATATGTCATGAACTATTCTTCTTTTGATTTTTTTCAATTACTTAAAAAAGGAAAACTAATCTTATGAGCTGTAAAAAACCGGCAATAGTGCCATATTTGGCTCACTGGTCCTAGCAATTTAACTCATTACGCTGGAATACTCAGTTCTCTCCAATTTAAGTTTAAATTATCAAGTCAAATGATTTGCCAGGAACAACCTGGCTTGATGGTAATGTCTTTTCAGTATTTATACCATGGCGTCATTCTTCCCTGATTTGTTAACTATTACACATTCTTTCAATTTCAATTTGGTAGTTTTGCTTTTTTTAAGGGACTTCCATACTGCTTTCCATAACATCTGTACCAATTTACATTCCCACCAACAGTGCAGAAGGGTTCCCTCTTCTCTATACACTTGCCAACACTTGTTACCTCTTGTATTTTTGGTAATAGCCATTCTGACAGGTGTAAGGTGATAATCTCATTGAGTTTTGATCTGCATTTCCCTGGGGTTAGTGATTTGACACCTTTTCAAATACCTATTAGCCATGTGTTTGTCTTCTTCGGAAAAATGTCTCTTTAGGTCCTTTGTCCATTTTTAAATCATGTTATTGCTTTATCTGCTATCAAATTGCTTGAGTTTTTTACATATTTTGATATATATCCCCTATGAGATATATGGCCTATATGATACATGGCAAATATTTTCTTCTACTGTATAGGTTGCCTTTTTATTTTTGTTAATGGTTTCCTTTGCTGTGCCGAAGCTTTTAAATTTGATGTATACCCACTTGTATATTTTTGCTTTGGTTGTCTGTGCTTTTGGTGTCAAATTCAAATATTATCTCTAAGGTTTATGTCAAGTTGCTTAGTACCTATGTTTTCTTCTAGGAGTCTTATGGTTGCACATGTTACATTTTGGCTGATTTTGTGTATGGTGTGAGACAGTGGTCCAGTTTCATTCTTTTGCATGTAGTTGTTTTTTAGCCTTGGAAAAGAAGGAAACCCTGTCATTTGCAACAACATGGGTGGATCTGGAGGATGTTATGCTAACTGAAATAAGTCCAACAGAGAAAGACAAATACTGTATAATCTCTCTTACATGTAGTACCTAAGATAACCAAAGAAGCAAAGAGTAGAATGGTGAGTTCCAAGGGAAGGGAAAAATGGGGAGGTGATGGCCGGAGGATACAAAGTTGCAGTTATGCAAGATAAGTACTAGCTAGCCATCTAGTTTTCAGTATGGTGCTTGTAGCTAGCATTACTGTACTGTATAAATCTGTAAGAGGGTAGATATTGATGTTAAATGTTCTTACTACACACACACACACACACACACACACACTCTAACACAAAGAATAGGGGCAAACCAAGGGATTATGGATATGTCTGTGGTTATGGTGGTGGTGATAGTTTCAAGTGAGTTTTATAAACTCACTAAGCTGTTTATACTAAATATGTAAAGCTTTTTAACATGTCAATCACACTTTAATAAAGTGGTTAAAAATTTCAGTGTGAATTTCAGTTCTTAGAAAAGTCTTTCAAGAATCATAATTGGAATTCAATTATGTTTTCTCATAGGTTCTTATACTTTTGGGCACTTATAATTTGCATTTATGTCTTTATTTGTAAGAGCACGTGATTGCACTTGATCTCCTACAAAATGGTAAAGCAACAGAAGAGAAACCATACTCATCCTTTTCACCACCCACTTTATCCTAAGCTCTGGCAAAGTGCTTGAAACATAGCAGGGACCTCATAAATGTTTGATGAATGAATGAAATATGGTTTCCTTTTGTCTGTTTCTGTTCCTACTTTGAAGTGAAGCAGGTCCCCTAAAAATGGCACTTGAAAAGTCAGACCAACTGTGGAGGGTCTGTCAACATAGGAGAATGTCTTGTTTGGGTCTTAAAGTGAAAGCAGTTAGAACTGAACTCAGAATTCAAACATAAAGAAGAGTTTGAGTTGCAATAGACAGTCACTTCCCACATTCTGAAAGCTTGACCTCTGTTAATCAGGTCATTGTTGCTCCTAGTTCCCTCTATTTCATACTACTTACTGCAATTGTAATTATACATTTATTTGTGTGATTATCTTATTACTGTCTTCCCTTCATGACTGGAGGGACTATGTACATTTTGTCTAAAAACTGTTAAAATAGGAAGACTTTTAAGACAAATATGGAACTGGGAAATTGCGTTGGATTAGGTAAATAAGCTGGAAAATGAGCTCATTAGGTATTTTTATTTGGAACATAGTTTTTGGTCAACTTTATTTTTCAGCTTTTGATTTTGTCTACTTTTTACATTGTCAGGTTAAAACCCCTGATGCTCTGAGGGGTTTTAGAGTATGTTTAACATATTGTTTTAGGGTAATAGAAGAGAAAGGCAGAGAATTTATTCATTCATTCAATGAATGTTGAGAAATGCAAGATTACAAAAATATGTTCCTTGACTTAAGGAAGCACAACATGAAATATGCATAGCACTTCCCTTCCCCATCCCTATCCCATCCTTGGCTTGTTCTTGATTCAATAAATTGGCATTTGGCTTAAGTCAAATCTAGATTCATCCCTGACCAACAAGAAAGTTTGCTCTGCTTTCTGGCTGTCTCTCTGCTCCCAGGACATTAGCATGAGTGAGGGGGTACTGTCAGTGTCTTGGATCCTCCAGAGCCAGAGGATCCCCTTTCTTTGTGGAATAAGATCCCAACAATGAAATCTGGCCACAACTCTGTGAGGAATCTCCTGCTAGTGAAGGAAGGAAGTCTGAAGGGTATTGCATGACAATTTGGAAACTTTGGTTTCTTCCTGGTCTCCTCCACAAGCTCATGATATAACCCTAGGCAAATTACTTTTCTCCCTTTAGACCGCAATTTCCTGTAAGAACAAGAAAATGAAAAATTAGACAAATGACCTCTAAGATGTTATTCAGGGCTCACATTCTCACTTTATACTTATCACTATACTCCTGTAGTTGAGAGACCACGACCAAGTCTGAGATGCATGGTTCTTAGTTTACTAACCATCTTGTTTTGTTCAACTTAATTTTTCAGGGTCTATAGAAAAAAAAATATCAAGTTCAACTACTTTCTCAGGTTTCTGGCTGAAAGCAGATGAAGTTTAACAGGCTTTATCATATAAAGTTGCAATTGACATTTTGCAGGAAGGAGAAAGCTTCACTTTGATCTTGAGAATCCTTTTGGGCGAATTCACTTTGAATGAGCCCCAGTCTGATAGCAGGCGGAGGGACAGGGTTTTTTATAGTTCAGAACACTTAAGATTTATTGAGCATCTGTTAGATGCCAGGTACAGTCCTAATTGCTTTGCATATATTACCCCTATTTGGGTTTCCCAAGTGGCACTAGTGGTAAAGAACCCATCTGCCAATGCAGGAGACATAAGAGATACAGATTCAATCACTGGGTCAAGAAGATTCCCTGGAGGAGGGCATGGCAATCCATTCCAATATTGTTTCCTGGAGAATTCCATGGACAGGGAGGCTGGCAGACCATAGTCCATACACAGGATCACAAAGAGTTGAACATGACTGAAGGGACTTAACACACATGCATGCACACCCCTATTTAATCCTCTCTGCAATAGTATGTCATTCAAACAGAAAATTGAAAGAGTTTTCTTCTAACAGTACAGCAAGGAGCAGGATGCCTAACATCAAGATGAAAGTGTTAAGGGAACAATTAAGAATGCATTTTTATGAATTCATGGCTCTGCTGTGAATTGCCAGTGTTTACTCACTAAAGGCTTTCTACCAGTCTTCTTGGTCCAAAACCACTAGTTACCTCATGTCACTGCAGCTTAAATCCCATGTTTAATTGTAAAAGATAATAAAGAGGAATGAGGTGAGCCCACTGAAGAGAAAAGGCCTGAACAAGTAGGTGGATGGGGAATGTATGTTTTTTCTAGATTTATTAGCCCAGAGGATATTTCATGTAGTTATAAGTGAAAGAGTAGTTTGGAAGAGTGAATTGAGGAAAATTAGTAGAAGGATTTCTTCTACGATAAAATCATTGTGTTTGTTTGTAGGGGTCTCAGAAACCAGATTATGAGTGGTTGAAAGTGACAGATATAGAAAGTATTACTAGGAACCCAGGGAAAGAATTAAGATATAGAGCTGGTTCTGGAAAAAAAAAGAGCAAGTTGCTTCAGGATAAGAAAGGCCCGACAATGTGTGTAGGAAGGGAGCAAGTTGTGGAGGGAAGGCAGAAGAGAGAGAGGGCAAGAGATGGAGAATTCAACTCTCTTGTTAGCTGTTCTATTGAGATATTTAAGTTTCTTCAAAATTAATATTTCCCACTTTCTGGAAAAAAATGAGCTCAAACCCATTTTATTCTAAACACTAACTTTATCATAGGATAAGATGATGTTGAATTTGTTTTCATTCTATCATAAAATAAAAACAATCCTCCCCCTAGTTTTTACATCTCACTAAAAAGCATAACCCAATTGTTTATACCCAAAACCTGGAAGTCATTCTTGATTCCTTCCCTGACCCCCTACATTTATAAAGCAAAATTTATTGAGTCCCTATCATGTAGCAGACTTTGTTCCACTTTATGGATATCTCATGGATGGTTCTCCTATTCTAGTGCAAGGAGTTTGACAATGAACAAGATAAAAAACAAAATAAGACATGTTAGAGGGTGGAAAGTGCCAAGAAGAACATTAAGACAGAAGGGTTATAAGGACTGCCAGTGTAGGGACATGCAATCTCAAAGAACATGGTCAATGAGGGATTTGATGAGATTCATTTGTGCAAAGGTGGAAAGATTTGAGGGAGTGAACCATGAGAGGAAAATGGTGACATCCTGGAGAAAATTATTTCAAGCAGAAGGAACAGAAGAACTGATAACATGGCTTAAATGCTCAAGAAATAGCAAGGATGTGAGTATGGTTGGAATGGAGCAAATGAGTGGGAGATGAAAGCAGAGAGGTGAGGGGAGGGACAGATCCTGCAGGACCCTTGCTCTACACTCTGAGTCATTAGAAGAGCTATCAAAGTGTTTTGAATAGAGGAATGACACAAGAAGTCCTTTCAAAATATTCCCCAAGCACATTCACATTTTCCTGTCTCTCTTGCCACTATATTTGTCTAAACCACCATCTCTTGTTGAAATTCTTGAAAATCTCATGCCTGGCTTTCACATTTTGTTATTCATCCTGTCAAAACTGTTCTCTATGTAGCAACCACATACTCTTTGAAATATATACTGGATTATAACACACTCCTGCTAATAACACTTCAGTGACTGAATACCTTTCCACCGTACTAGTTAATTTCCTTCTTTTGCACTCTACTAAAGGACCATGGTTGGTAGGTGCCCAATATGATACTGAAGATCAGTGGAGAAATAAACTTAAGAAAGAATGAAGGGATGGTGCCAAAGCAAAAACAACACCCGGTTGTAGATGTGACTGGTGATAGAAACAAGGTCTGATGCTGTAAAGAACAATATTGCATAGGAACCTTCCATGAATCAAGGCAAATTGGAAGTGGTCAAACAGGAGGTGGAAAAAGTAAACGTCAACATTCTAGGAATCAGCAAACTAAAATGAACTGGAATGGGTGAATTTAACTCAGATGACCATTTTATCTACTACTGTGGGCAGGAATCCCTCAGAAGAAATGGAGTAGCCATCGTGGTCAACAAAAGAGTCTGCAATGCAGTACTTGGATGCAATCTCAAAAACGACAGAATGATCTCTGTTCGTTTCCAAGGCTAACCATTCAGTATCACGGTAATCCAAGTCTATTCCCCGACCAGTAACACTGAAGAAGCTGAAGTTGAACGGTTCTATGAAAACCTACAAGACCTTTTAGAACTAACACCCAAAAAAGATATCCTTTTCATTACAGGGGACTGGCATGCAAAAGTAGGAAGTTAAGAGTAATTTGCCTGGAGTAACAGGCAAATTTGGCCTTGGAGTACAGAGTGAAGCAGGGCAAAGGCTAATAGAGTTTTGCCAAGAAAACACACTGGTCAAAGCAAACACCCTCTTCCAACACAAGAGAAGACTCTACACATGGACATCACCAGATGGCCAACACCAAAATCAGATTGATTATATTCTTTGCAGCCAAAGATGGAGAAGCTCTACACAGTCAGCAAAAACAAGACCGGGAGCTGACTGTGGCTTGGATCATGAATTCCTTATTGTCAAATTCAGACTTAAGTTGCAGAAAGCAGGGAAAACCACTAGACCATTCAGGTATGTCCTAAATCAAATCCCTTATGTATATACAGTGGAAGTGACAAATAGATTTAAGGGACTAGATCTGATAGACAGAGTGCCTGATGAACTATGGGCAGAGGTTCGTGACACTGTACAGGAGATAGGGATCAAGACCATCCCCAGAAAAAAGAAATGCAAAAAAGCAAAATGGCTGTCTGAGGAGGCGTTACAAATAGCTGTGAAAAGAAGAGAAGCAAAAAGCAACTAAGAAAAGGAAAGATATACCCATTTGAATGCAGAGTTCCAAAGAACAGCAAGAGAGATAAGAAAGCCTTTCTCAGCGATCAATGCAAAGAAATAGAGGAAAACAACAGAATGGGAAAGACTAGAGATCTCTTCAAGAAAATTAGACATACCAAGGAAACATTTCATGCAAAGATGGGCTGAATAAAGGACAGAAATGATATGGACCTGACAGAAGCAGAAAATATTAAGAAGAGGTGGCAAGAATACACAGAAGAACTGTACAAAAAAGATCTTCATGACCCAGTTAATCACGATAATGTGATCATTCACCTAGAGCCAGACATCCTAGAATGTGAAGTCAAGTGGGCCTTAGGAAGCATCACTGAAGCTAGTGGAGGTGATGAAATTCCAGTGGAGCTATTTCAAATCGTGAAAGATCATGCTTTGAAAGTGCTGCACTGAATATGTCAGCAAATTTGGAAAACTCAGCAGTGGCCACAGGACTGGAAAAGGTCAGTTTTCATTCCAATACCAAAGAAAGGCAATGCCAAAGAATGCTCAAACTACCATGCAATTGCACTCATCTCACACACTAGTAAAGTAATGCTCAAAGTTCTCCAAGACAGGCTTCAGCAATACGTGAACCGTGAACTTCCAGATGTTCAAGCTGGTTTTAGAAAAGGCAGAGGAACCAGAGATCAAATTGCCAACATCCGCTGGATCATCAAAAAAGCACGAGAGTTCCAGAGAAACATCTATTTCTGCTTTATTGACTATGCCAAAGCCTTTGACTATGTAGATCACTATAAACTGAGGGAAATTCTTAAAGAGATGGGAATACCAGACCATCTGACCTGTCTCTTGAGAAACCTGTATGCAGGCCAGGAAGCAACAGTTAGAACTGGACATGGAACAACAGACTGGTTCCAAATAGGAAAATGAGTACGTCAAGGCTGTATGTTGTCACCCTGCTTATTTAACTTGTATGCAGAGTACATCATGAGAAACGCTGGGCTGGAGGAAGCACAAGCCGGAAATATCAATAACCTCAGATATGCAGATAACACCACCCTTATGGCAGAAAATGAAGAGGAACTAAAAAGCCTCTTGATGAAAGTGAAAGAAGAGAGTGAAAAAGTTGGCTTAAAGCTCAACATTCAGAAAACTAAGATCATGGCATCTGGTCCCATCACTTCATGGCAAATAGATGGGGAAACAGTGGCTGACTTTATTTTGGGGGGCTCCAAAATCACTGCAGATGGTGATTGCAGCCATGAAATTAAAAGACGCTTACTCCTTGGAAGGAAAGTTATGACCAACCTAAACAGCATATTAAAAAGTAGTCATTACTTTGCCGACAAAGGTCCGTCTAGTCAAGACTATTGTTTTTCCAGTAGTCATGTATGGATGTGAGAGTTGGACTCTAAAGAAAGCTGAACACTGAAGCATGAATGCTTATGAACTGTGGTGTTGGAGAAGACTCTTGAGTGTCCCTTGGACTGCAAGGAGATCCAGCCAGTCCATCCTAAAGGCGATTAGTCTTGGGTGTTTATTGGAAAGCCTGATGTTGAAGCTGAAACTCCAATACTTTGGCCACCTGATGCAATGAGCTGCCTCATTGGAAAAGACCCTTTTGGTGGGAAAGATTGAGGGCAGGAGGAGAAGGGGATGACAGAGGATGAGATGGTTGTATGGCATCACTGACTCAATGGACATGAATTTGGGTGGGCTCCAGGAGTTGGTGTTGGACATGGAGGTCTGGTGTGCTGCAGCTCATGGGGTCACAAAGAGTCAGACATAACTGAGTGACTGAACTAACTTAACTGAATGGACCCATGAAACTTCTTTCCATTCCTCAACACTGTGACTCTGCCTGTAGCTCTTTGCACCAATCTGGAACAGTCCTCTCCCAGCTCTTCTTAGGGACTTCCCTGGTGGCTCAGTGGTAAATAATCTGCCTGCCAGTGCAGGATATGCAGGTTCAATCCCTCGGTGGGAAAGATACCCTGGAGAAGGAAATGGCAAGCCAGTCCAGTATTCTTGCCTGGGAAATTCAATACAGAGGAGCCTGGCAGGCTCTGGGGTTTATGGGGTCACAAAGAGTCAAACATAACTTAGTAAACAACAACAACAAGCTCTTCATAGACTAGACCCTTCTCATCTTAGAAGCCTCTTCCTGAGAGAGGCTCATCCCCACTCTCCCTCCATCAGCTTCTTTTAGAGCACCTTGTAATTTCTGTACCTCCTCTGTGCAGTTGGAAAGAATGTGTTTTGTTTGCTTGCTTTTTAAGTTATTTATTTCTTCTGTTGACTGTGAACTTGTCGAAGGAAGAATTTCTCTTGGTCAGTGTTCTGTCCCCAGAGCTGACCATGGTGTCTGGAACATTATTATTAGCACTTGTTTAAAAAATAACTGAATGAATAAACAAAAAGAGGAGAGATGGGCATCGATAAAGACCCTTCAAGGACCTGTTTATATACATATATATATATTTTCTGTTACAGTTACCATGGGCTGCTATAGCAGAATATTGTAGACTAGGAGGCTTAAATAACAGATACAGCTTTCTCACAGTTCTGAAGGCTGGGAAGTCTAAAGTCAAGGTCCTTGCAGTTCTGGTGTCTGACAAGAGTCCTCTTCCTAGCTGGCAGACTGCCATCTTCTCATTCATCTTCACTTGGCTGAGAGAAGAATCTTTTATCTCCTGTCTCTTCTTAGAAGGATACAAATCCCTTTCAGGGTTGCTCCATCCTCATGGCCTAATTACATCCCCAGAGGTCCCACTTTTATATTGCGAGTTAGTATTTCAACAAATGAATTTTGTGTGGGGGCATAAATATGTTGCTCATAGCACCATGCAATACATGGTATAATTAGGATAAAAGAAGTAAGCTTTGTAAGTAACAAAAAGCCATCATTTTATAAGCTGTCTTAAACATTCTCCTAAGGGGAAGAAAGAGCAGCAAGTATAATGTGAATACTTAAAGAATTGATATTCTTTTACTTTGTAAAATGATATTGTTAGTGTGTTCATTTCTAATTGTTGCTGTATTTATTTTGATTGTCATGGGAACATAAAGTGGTACTTTCCTTATTTTCCACACCCTTTTGGGCTTCAGTAAAGGAAACTGGACCATAAGGGAGTCTTCAAGAGCTGCTTCAAAATTCATTGTTCAACAGGTGGTTGAGGACAACAAGTATTTTCTGGGACTTGCTCAGTGCCAGATGCTCTGCCTGGCATTGTAGAAAAGGAGGTGAATGAGCTATCTTGTTCTGCTTACCAGATAGATCTGGGGTACATTGTACATCATAATACAGTGTAATAAATGATATGATAATCTTTGCACAGGTGCCATGTGTTAAAGACAGAAGTCAAGAGATCTTCTAAAGAGACGATTCTTAAATTGTGTTTGAATATTGTCCTGGAGTTGCCCCAAAAAATGGAGAGGAAAGAAGAGTGGGAGGAAATCTGACATCATTTATCAGTTACTTTCCCTTTTGAACATAAAAGCATTAGGAAGAGTTGAAACACATAAGGAAAAATAACGAAAGGAATCAGACCTCCCAAAAGTAAAAAAAAAAAAAAAAAATTCTGCCCATTGGTTATGTCCTCTGCAAAGGATGGACATGAGTCTAGGCAAAGAAAACTGCGAACTCCCTAAGAAAAGGAAATAACTAACCTTTTGTCATTTTAGGTTTTTCCCAGATCAAAAAGCCACTTTTGGGATATCTTCAATAATCTCACTCAAGAGACTACTTTAGAGGGCACGTAGGGTTGGGAGGGGTGTGTCCATCTGAAAGAGGGTAAACCTGCCAGGTGACTCCTGGGCTCTCTGCAGGCAATGGGAAGACTGACAGTGCCTCAGGTTAGAGGGTGCGATGGAAGGGGGAGGTGCCCTGGTTGGTCTAGGACTGGTGTTTTATCAAAACATACCCGGTTGTCTACAATATTTTAAAAACAAATTTGTAAATTTGTCTCAGTAACTGAAGTAGAAACATAAACCCTAGGGACTTTCAAATTCCCCATTTTCCTGCTTTCTCTCAGCTACTTATCAAACTGCAGATTCTCCTTTCCAGTTTCTCTGCCCTCTCTCTCCCCAAATCCTCACGTTCTTCCTGTTACCCTCAACCCACATCTTTTCCTTTTGATCCTGGATCCTATAATCCCAAGAATGATAGGGAGGATTCTCTTCCCAGGCAAAGAAGGACCTTCAAAAGATAATTATTGTCATTTTGTCAAATGCTCATTGATTGAATCTGCAGAACCCAATCCTGCTACAGACATAGAATCCTAAGGTGTGAGAAGCAAAAGAAAATGGGAGATCTTTTAGCTATTAAAATATGAACATATGGCCTCACATATCAGACAGTTCCTGGCCCTGAGAACCTATTCTGGCTTCCCCTCTACGTACCTCAGAAGGGGAAGCCAGAATAGGTTCTCAGGGCCAGGCGCTATCTGATACATGAGGCCATATGTTCATATTTTAATAGCTAAAATCCCTTGAATGAGGCTCAGAACTTAATTTCCTTCTATTGAACTCCCATCCCCAGAAGATTCTCTTGTCTGGGTTCATAATGTTACCTTAAAGATTCTCCTCATGAAGCCAGAATACATTTTTCCCTTCTATTTTTATGTTTGAATTTGGTTATGTTTTTAAAAATTGTCCTCCTGGTTGGCATTTTTATTGATTCTTTCCCCTCAGCCACCCAAAATAATTAAATGCATAATATGGAGCAAAATGTATAGAATAATTCAAATGCTTATTCTTGGTTATGATCTGCCAAATTAGAACCTTGCAAAGAGGGAGTTTAGAACAAAGCGTAACAACAAGATGCCTGGCTCTGAGCTTAGGGGCTTGGATACCTCATGCAAGCCTTACAACATCCCTGTGAATGACAGGCTGCCATGTTTTCATTTCAGTAAGCTGAGGTTTAGAGAGATTAGGTTCCAGGTCAGATGGTAGAGCCAGATTCCAAGTCTAGGTATGGTAGAATCAGCATCTGATAACTTATTCTGTCCATTTTACTCATCAGAAGACAAAATAAATTGATTCAAAGGTGCAATCATTTTACATTCCACAATCTAGTTGTCATAGATGGATGCCATGAGAATAAGCAGTTTCCACTGTGTGTAGAGCCCTGAAAAGGGTTTAGTTTCAGGGGACTCTTTTGCATGGGCTGTGAGAAGGCTCATTAGACAGCCCCTTTAGGGCAGACCAACCAAAGTGTCACTGGTGACAATTTTGATATCTTATCAACTCCTGACCTGAAATTCTGTCTGCTTGTTCCACCCTGGGCTTCCAGTGTGTGTCTCCTAGAAATTTTCTTGGGTTCCTGGGTCAACAGCAAAGTCTGTGCTTCCTGAGCAGATCGTGTGGCCCCACTGGTCATATATGCACACGCGCGTGCATGCACACACACACTCTCATCATGATTGCCTCTTTTGCTTCACAATTCATTGTCAGTGTTTTCTGGTTCAAGTACTAACATAAAACTATCTTTACATTCCTTTAATGATTGCTACAATTCTGCTTGTCTATTAACTTTTAATTTTTATTAAAAATAAATAGGACACAGTCACTGTTAAGTGAGCTTTGATCAGGAATGCAAGCATAATGTAATTTCTCTTGCTTTCTTACCAACCCTTGGAGAAATCCAAATAGTGGTAGCAGCTATTATTCAAGGTAATGTATTTTCCTGTAATTTTTGTGGATGTAATTAATAATGCCTTAACCTAATAGATGACCCCCTAGGAAGGATTTCAAGCTTGGTGGTGGTCATCCATATTTATGACATTAACAGTGTGAATAACTTCTTCATTTCCATTTCTAGCCTAATTTCTCATCCAAGGTCCCAATGCTTAATCTTCTTGTAACTTGGAGGCATTGCTTTCTACATGTCCTTCAGGCAAAGAAAATTGAATAAGCTTAAAACTGAACTCATTGTTATTCTAGAACTGTGCTGTTCAGCGTGCAAAGTGTGGCTATGGGGCACATGAAATGCAACTCGTCTGAACTGAGGTGTGCCCTTAGGGTCATCAGGCTTCCCTGGTGTTGCTAGTGGTTAAGAGCTTGCCTGCCAATGTAGGAGACTTAAGAGATGCAGGTTTGATCCCTGGGTCGACAAGATCCCCTGGAGGAGGGCATGGCAACCCACTCCAGTATTCATGCCAGGAGAATCCCATGGACAGAGGGTCGCAAAGAGTCAGACACAACTGAAGCGACTTAGCATACATGCACACTAAGTGTCATCATGTTATCTGTCAACCAACAACACAGAACATCTACATCTCAGCTACTATAGGTATTTTTGTAGCTGACCTTCACTTACTTGAGTCACTGAATTAAGGGAAGCTCTCCATTTCCTCTGTAAAACTTCCTAATGTCCACATTGTTGTTTGCTAAGTTGTGTCTGATTCTTGTGACCCTGTGGACTGTAGTCCCACCAGGCCCCTCTGTCCATGAGATTTCCCAGGCAAGAATACTGGAGTGGGTTACCATTTCTTTCTCCAGGGGATCTTCCCAACCCAGGGATCAAACCCACATCTCTTGCACTGGCAGGTGGATTCTTTACCATTCAGCTCTAAGAGTCATCCACACTCAACTTCAAGTCCTGAGTACAACAAAAAGAATGCAAAATATCTCATTAATAAGTTTTATATTACAGGCTGAAATGATCTTATATATATATGTATCAGTTCATTTCAGTCACTTAGTCGTGTCCAACTCTTTGCAACCCCATGAACTGCAGCACACCAGGCCTCCCTGTCCATCACCAACTCCTGAAGTCCACCCAAAACCATGTCCATCGAGTTGGTGATGCCATTCAGCCATCTCATCCTCTGTCGTCCCCTTCTCCTCCTGCCCCCAATCCTTCCCAGCATCAGGGTCTTTTCCAATGAGACAACTCTTCGCATGAGGTGGCCAAAGTACTGGAGTTTCAGCTTCAACATCAGTCTTCCAATGAACACCCAGGACTGATCTCCTTTAGGATGGACTGGTTGGATCTCCTTGCAGTCCAAGGGACTCTCAAGAGTCTTCTCCAACACCACAGTTTAAAAGCATCAATTCTTCGGTGCTCAGCTTTCTTCACTGTCCAACTCTCACATCCATACATGATCACTGGAAAAACCATAGCCTTGACTAGATGGAAATTTGTTGGTAAAGTAATATTTCTGCTTTTAAATATGCTATCTAGGTTAGTCATAACTTTCCTTCCAAGGAGTAAGTGTCTTTTAATTTCATGGCTACAATCACCATCTGCAGTGATTTTGGAGCCCAGAAAAAGGTCTGACACTGTTTCCCCATCTATTTGCCATGAAGTGATGGGACCAGATGCCATGATCTTAGTTTTCTGAATGTTGAGCTTTAAGCTAACTTTTTCACTCTTCTCCTTCACTTTCATCAAGAGGCTTTTTAGTTCCTCTTCATTTTCTGCCATAAGGGTGGTGTCATCTGCATATCTGAGGTTATTGATATTTCTCCCAGCAATCTTGATTCCAGCTTGTGCTTCCTCTAGCCCGGCGTTTCTCATGATGTACTCTGCATACAAGTTAAATAAGCAGGGTGACAACATATAGCCTTGATGTACTCCTTTTCTTATTTGGAACCAGTCTGTTGTTCCATTTCCAGTTCTAACTGTTGCTTCCTGCCTGCATACAGGTTTCTCAAGAGACAGGTCAGATGGTCTGGTATTCCTATCTCTTTAAGAATTTCCCACAGTTTATTGTGATCCACACAGTCAAAGGTTTTGGCATAGTCAATAAAGCAGAAATTGATGTTTTTCTGGAACTCTCTTGCTTTGTCAATGATCCAGCAGATGTTGGCAATTTAATCTTTGGTTTCTCTGCTTTTTCTAAAACCAGCTTGAACATTTGGAGGTTCACGGTTCACGTATTGCTGAAGCCTGGCTTGGAGAACTTTGAGCATTACTTTCTAGCATTACTTCACGCTAGTAGAGTGCAACTGTGCAGTAGCTAGAGCATTCTTATTAAATAAAACATCTTTAAAATTACTTTTGCTTGTTTCTTCTTTTTAAAATATAGCTATTAGAAAATTTAAAATTATGTAGCTTATGTATTTGTATTGGTCAGCAATATGCTAAAATATCAAAACTGGGAGGGACTGTCTAATCTTTTCCCTCATTTTATGATTGTGGAGTGATAACAATAACTCATTATTGAGTAAGTTTTGCATGCCTGATAATGAATTAATACCTTAGCACTTACACATATTATCTCATTTAATCTTTACTGTAACACCAAGAGGTAGGTACCATAGTTACACTCATTTTAGAGATGAAGGGCATGGAGGGGAAGTAGCTTGTTCAGTGTTACAAAGTTTGTAACTTGGATGCTCTCTGTGTACCTTCAGTTCCTATGAATTATGGAATACAAGTACTTTTCAAGACATAGATGCCATGTGTATGCTTCTGTGGTTCTCTCTCACTGAATCTACCTTTCTCTGGTAGCCACTCTATCATGGAATAACTCCTCAACTAGCTTTACCTCCAATTCTGATCTTATTTTCTCTTTGTAAAAAACATATACCCAGTTTAAGGAAAAGTCATTCTCTTGTAACAGGGATCTCTATAATATTGCAAAATTGACTTTATTAACTACCAAAGGAAGGTGACAAATGTTAAGCTCTGTGATGGAAACTGGTTTCCATTCTGCCTAAACCATCTTACCTGTCACAGTAATATACACCCATGTGTCCTGGAACACACAGGCACACTCATTCACACACATTGGAAATCACTCTTTCCAGACATTGTAGACATTTTACAGTGCAGCTGTATCTTAGACTTGGTCTCCAAAGTTAGTTGAAATGTGAAAATAATATATATGGGCAAAAATTGCAGTGTCAATAGAATCCTTGTAAGGGACAACAATGGAAAGCAACCTTCTACCTCAGAATAAACCCAACTCAACTGATTTCTTCTCCAGCTGAAAACGGATTGTAGCTCCTTTAGTTGAGTATCAGATGACTGGTTGTTTGTATTTAGGGGATACATTATATGAAAAATGTATCACTTTAGATAGTAAAATCACACTTAGCATAATGAGATGTTCATTTCAACAAATGTGCAAGAAAACTGAGATCAAATGAGGGAAATGAAATTCAGTTCTCTCATCTCATGTTAAATCTAAAACATTTCTTGAAGGAAATGGAGGGCAGAATTACCTTAATGTATTTAAATTGTTGTTTTTCTCTATTTTTGACAAACATGTAAAATTGAATTTGTGCAAGTTAAATGAACATGCATATTACCTCCCAGGCCTCTGGTAAATAATATTGGCTTCTAATGAGTGCGTGATACATACAAGTCCTTAAGGAGAGGAATTCTGTGAGAGCAGGGGGTAAAGTATTTATCTTTAGTAAGCTTGAAGAATTTGTGAGCTCATTCACTATTTTTACAAGATGATTGAGTGTCCTCTGTCTGCCTGATGCTGTACCAGGTCCTAGGGAGTCAGTGGTGAATTAAGAGACCATCTTTGTTCTTAGCTACTCAGAAATTTTAAAAGATTTGCTCTTAAAAAAAAATCCAGAAGCATTCTGGGTTTTGTTCCCAAGATGTCAGATGAATTGTTCACATTTTATTTATTGTCATTACTATCATTGTTGTTAGGAAAAGGAGGAGGCAGAAGCTAGAAAGAAAAGGAATATTGGAAAAAGGTCCTGGCACCTGAAAGGTCTTATTGCAGAAGGCTGTGTGGTAAGAGTGGGAGAACCTTTGTGCTTAGGAGAAGGCATGACACAAACACTGAGAACTTGAGTAGAAAACAGTTAGAGAACATATTTTGCTCTTTGAAATTGAAGTATAGTTGCTTTACAATGTTTTGTGTGTTTCAGATGCATAGCAAAGTGATTCAGCCATATATATATATATATACACACACACACATATATTCTCTTTTAGATCCTTTCCCTGTATAGGTTTTAACAAAATATTGAGTTTAGTTCCCTGTGCTATACAGTAGGTTGTTGTTCATTATCTATTTTACATATTGTAGTGTGTTTATGTTAACCTCAAACTCCTATTTTATCCTTCTTATCCTTCCTCCCTCTTTTGGTAACCATAATTTGTTTTCTGTTTTATATATAGGTGCATTTGCATTATTTCTCTAGATTCCACATATAAATAATATCATATGATGTTTGTCTTTCTCTGTCTGGCTAACTTAGTGTGATAATTTCTAACTGCTGCATCCATGTTGCTGCCAATGGCATTATTTCATTCTTTTTGATGGTTGAGTAATATTCCATAGTATATATGTACCATATCTTTATCCCTTCCTCTGTCAATGGACATTTAGGTTGCTTCCGTGTCTTGGCTATTGTAAATAGTGCTGCTATGAACACTGGGATGCATGTATCCTTTTGGACCATGTTTTTCTCTGGATATATTCCCAGGAGTGGGATTGCAGATCATATGGTAGTTTATTTTTTGTTTTTAAAAGAGCCTTCTTACTGTTCTCCATAGTGGCTGAACCAGTTTAAATTCCTACCAACAGTGTAGGAGGATTCCTTTTTCTTCACACCATTTCAAGCATGTATTATTTGTAGACTTTTTAATGGTGACCATTCTGACTGGTGTATATTGATACATTATTATAGTTTTGATTTCCAATTCTCTAATAATTAGTAATGTTGAGCATCTTTTCACATGCATTTTGGCCATCTGTATGCCTTCTTTGGAGAAATTTATGTTTAGGTTTTCTGTCCATTTAAAAAAGTTTTTTTGTAATATTGAGCTGTATGAGCTGTTTGTACATTTTGGAGATTAATCTCTTGTTGGTAGTATCATTTGCAAATATTTTCTCCCATTCTATAGGTTGTCTTTTCATTTTGTTTATGTTTTCCTTTGCCGTGCAAAAACTTTTAAGTTTAGTTAAGTCCCATTCGTTTATTTTTGTTTTAAACTATACGTGACAAGTGCAGACAAGAGGATTAATGTTAACGAACTGGTGTCAATCTTATATTGGAATCCTGCCCTTCTGGTAATTTTACTGTGAAATTTACCAAAAGTTTAAAAACATTGATCTTACCTAATTATCTCATTTTTTAGACTATAAAATGAAGCTAGAGAAGGGCCTTCAAATTAAATATTTACCTTTAAAAAATTTTTACTTCATTTTCCTCTTAAGATTATGATGATTTTGCTTTGCATTTTAAAAGCCAATTGGCTAATTCATTTCAAAGGCTCCTCTTTGACTCTGTGTTCTTAATCTGGAGTTTATTGTACTTACTGGTGCCAACATGAGAGAATATCTTTATCAACTTTGTACCTTCTTTCATTTTTTTCTCCTCAGGGTGCTTTATGACCCAGGCTGCCTTCTGGATCAGAAAGATACTAGAAGCCGTAAAACACACAAAGCCAGGCTTTGTTATCACCTGTGTGTGCAGAAAGACACTAGCCCTAAGCATGTGCCACTTCATGCCCCTGTCACGTGCTCCTCTGTCTTCCTGACTCCACTTTCCTGGGTCTGTTACTGGCCAGAGAATGAAAGAAGCCACAGTAAAACCTGGCTGCCTGGGGCTATCTGCCCCTACACAGAGGTGAGTTGCTGTGCTCCTGTGTTCATGTCTGTTTAGAGTATGTGGGCTGCACTCCCTGCTTAAGCAGCTTTGTATCATGCTATACCTGCTGCTCTGAACCCGCAGAGTGTGGCCCTTGGCATGACTATGAGGACAGCCCAGTTAGCCTTTGGGGCCAGAATGCTTCATTTCCCATCACTCTGAGACCAGGTGTGGTCACATCCCCTGCTTTAATCTCCCTCTATACAACTGATGCCAGCTGGTATTACAAAATAGCTATATTATCAATGCTCAGGACTCCTTTCAATTAAAAATTATTTTTAAACACATTTGGAAAAAAGTATTATATGTTGCTTTTTTCTGATTATCAAATAAGATATACTCAATGTAGAAAATTTGACAAATACTGAAAAGTATAAGACAAAAAGGCAAGAATAAACTATGATTCTGCCACCCAGAGACAACCACTGCTAATATTTTGGGAAATATCAGGAAGTTCCTCATAAATTTTTAGTCCTGTATCACAGTCATTTCTACAAGTAGGATGCTATTAAATGTGCTGTTAGGCATTCTACTTTTTTCTCTTCATATTATCTTGTGAACATTTTTACATATTGTTTAATAGTCTTTGAGACCTGTTTGAGTGTATTTATGTATGTGTATACATATGAACACAATGCTTTCTAGTGATTTCTTCCATAATGTAAAACTTCCCTTATATGGAGAATTATCCTAGGTTCTATATAACATTAATCTTCATAAGTAATAGCCCTAGAGCTCCCTTAAATCATGAATTTTAGTGTTTACTTCTTACTCTGTGGCCTTTCCATGACTTGTTATATTGTCTTCCTTTTATTATTTTTTATGTCAAAGTTTTAAAAATCAAATAATGCAGTGCTTATAGGAAAAGTGATAGTCATCTGTCTACTTTTTCAACTATCTGAGAATCAGTGGTCTCCAGAGAAGAGAATTTTTTGTTTGAATTCATCTATCAGGACTGTTCAATTTTCGAATTATAGAAACACCAGCCATATTGGTTAGGAATAGGTTTACTGAATATAGTGGAAAATACAAATTAATAGAAACTTTAACACTTTATCATTTATTTTCTTGGGTAAAAGGAAGCCTGAAGATACGCAATCAGTCTGCTATGCAAGCTCTACATTTATCAGGGACCTGGGCTCTGTTATTTTCCCACTTCCTCGTGTCTTCCATTTTCAAGGTTTCAAAATGCTTGCTGCTGAAGCTCCTCCATCCACACAACAAGAAGGAGAAAGGAACAAAAGAAACACAGCATGCTCTAGCCACATTGAGAACCTTGAAGGAGTCTTCCTGGAAGTTCCATACAGCACACCTGTTTAAATTTCATTGGCCAGTGCTGGGGGTTGAGAATATTTATATGGGATCAGTGCACCACTGAATAAAATGGGGATTTTATTACTTGTAGAAGTAGATGAAGAATACTGTGTAGGCAATCAGGAAATATATTGCTTAACATAACTAAGTAAGTCAAGGTTTATCTGTGGCCCCATGTACAGTTTGATCCCACTGATGATGGCATCATTTGGACTTTTGTTCATTTCTCTGGCTCATCCTCCTCATGCATTATTTTTACCCCCAGACTGGCTCTGCCTAAAATGACAGAGATGGCTGGAGCATTTCCTGATTTTGTATTCTATACTTCATTGTCAGAGAAGGGCACTTTTTAATTCCTTCATTTGTGGCTGTTTATTGACCTACCAATATCATAGTCTCAATTCCTCCTGTGGTCACCTCTACAACTTTAAATAACACAATTAAACTTTCATTTCTCATTCCATTAATCACAGGGGTTCTCTTGCTTCCCAAGCTGTATGATAAGGACATTTACCACATCTTCATTCATTTACCACACCTTCTTTTTACCTCTCAAACTTTGTCAGTTGTATTGTTATTCATACAATGTTGAAGCTGAGAAATACACAGCCTGACCATCTTAGTTAAGTGTTCTTAACTGTCTCCAGGCTGAAAATAACACTTAAATCATTATGACATTATTTTGTCCGTGAACAGCCAAATGGTATGCTTACATTATGCTTCTTTCCAGGTGGTCAAAGAAGCAAGTCTGTGCCACTCAAGTTAAAAATCCCTGCTTTTGTTTTTGTTTTCTTTTGCCATACCACAAGGCACGCAGGATCTTAGTTCCCTGATCAGGGATCAAATTCTGAGAAGTAGAAGTGTGGAATCTTAACCACTGACTGCCAGGGAAGCCCCCAAATCCTTCTGTTTTTAAACACCACCAAACATCGTTTCCATTTCTGTAAGTTTTCTAAGATCTTGTTCAAACTGACTCATCTCTTTTTATGTTTTTCCATAGAGAGATCTCTTCCATAGTCGTCTAGGCCAAATTAGACCAAGTATTCCCAAGACCAGCAGCCTGGATATCTTATATTCAAGAGATATAACTGGAGCTCTGAAAAGAATTCTGGGCTGGAGTTTGGTACCTGTTAGCATACAGATGATAATTAAAAAGCAAGCACAGTGGATGGAATAGTATAGGGGCCTACAGAGAGTGAAAGAAGAGTAAAAGTTTTGACATTTAAGTGTTAGCCAGAGAAGGTGCTGGCAAAAGAGACTGAGCTTTTCAAACTTCAACATAAGAAAATCAGTGAGCTGGGGAAGTAGCAGAGGTGATGTTGAACCTTGCATCTGGAAGAGGAGTTCTTGTTTCAGCATTCCTGGCAGATGGCATCCAGCCTGTGCTTTGGTACCTACAGTGCTAGATGGCCTCAAGTGTTGAGACAGTTTTAACATCAAACTGGATTGTTTGCCATAATATCCTGGCTCCTGTTTTGCTTTCTCATGCATCAAAAATTCAGCCTGATTTTATTGTTTCTCTCTGAATAATAGCTCTTGGAAGAGTATGAGATAGTTTAAGTATTGTTGTTGTTCAGTTGCTAAGTCATGTCCGACTCTTTGTGACCCCATGGATTGCAGCACACCAGGCTTCCCTGTCCTTTACTATCTCCTTGAATTTGCTCAAACTCATGTCCATTGAGCTGGTGATGCCATCCCGCCATCTCATCCTCTGATGCCTTGTTCTCCTGCCCTCAATCTTTCCTAGCATCAGGGTCTTTTCCAATAAGTCAGCTCTTCACATCTGGTGGCCAAAGCTTCAGCTTCAGCTTCAGTCCTTCCAATGAATATTGAGGGTTGATTTGCTTTAGGATTGACTAGTTTGATTACCTTGCTGACCAAGGGACTCTGATGAGTCCTCTAGCACAACAATTCAAACACATCAATTCTTCTGGGCTCAGCCTTCATTGTGGTCCAATTCTCACATCCATACATGACTACTGGAAAAACCATAGCTTTGACTATATGGACCTTTGTTGACAAAGTAATGTCTCTGCTTTTTAATACACTGTCTAGTTTTGTCATTGCTTTTATTCCAAGGAGCAAGTGTCCTTTAATTAAAGGATCGATCCCTGGGTTGGGAAGATCCCTTGGAGAATAAAATGGCAACCCAGTCCAATTCTTACCTGGAATATTCCATGGACAGAGGAGGCTGGTGGGTTATAATCCATGGTGTCACAAAGAGTCACACACTTTGGGCTTCTTTGGTAGCTCAGAGAGTAAAGATTCCCCCTACAATATGGAAGACCCAGGTTTAATCCTTGAGTCAGGAAGATCCTCTGAAGAAGGGAATGGCAACCCACTCTAGTATTCTTGCCTGGACTATTCCATGGACAGAGGAGCCTGGATGGCTACAGTCCTTGGGGTCATAAAGAGTGACACAGGACTGAAGTGACTAACACATACTTTGGGCTTCCTAGTGGCTCAGACAGTAAAGAATCTGCCTACAATGCTGGAGACCTGGGTTTGATCCCTGAATTGGGAATATCCCCTGGAGAAGGGAATAGCAACCCACTCCAGTATTCTTTTGTAGAGAATTCTAAGAACAGAGGAATCTGGAGGGTTATAGTTAATGTGGTCATAGAGAGTTGGACATGACTGAGCAACTAACGCACATTGACATAGATAAACGCCCAATACATATAATACATCACCCCTTAACATTGTTTATATATTGTTGTTATTATTGTTATAATTTTTATTTCATGGTTGATTTGGCAAAGTCTTTAAATTCAGACAGCCTGAATTCTAACCTTGACTCTGACACTTTCTAGCCATGTCATGTTATCTTAACATCAAGTTCCTCAAACTTTCATAGTGATTGAGTAGCAAACAGTAGGCACTTAATAAGTATTTGTTATGTAATAATAAAATGATGGCAATAATAAATATAATGACCTATATTTATCACCTATGCTTACCTTATTAACTTTTACAATGTGTTGAAATTATCTGTGCCCAATCTTGTCTCCTCTGATTGGCTCTGGGTGCTTTTAAAAGAGAAATCATCCTCTTATCTTATTCACCATACTCTCATGGTTGAGCATAGGGCCTACCACATAGAAAACTAGTAAATCATTTGTGAAACAGGTATTTGGGACAGCTAGCCAACCCCCTAGCTACCCAGGTAGCCCTTCTTTAAACATAAACTGATAGTTGAAATCCTTCACTAACCATCCTATTATGTGCTGTGCTGTGCTTAATTGCTCAGTCATGTCCAACTCTTTGCAATTCCATGGACTGTAGCCCACCAGGCTCCTCTGTCCATGGAAATTCTCTAGGCAAGAATACTGGAGTGGGTTGCCATGCTCTCCTCCAGGGAATCTTCCCAACTCAAGAGATTGAACCCAGGTTTCCCGCATTGCAGGTGAATTCTTTACCATCTGAGCCACCAGTGAAGCCCAACCGTCTTGTTGTAAGTGCCACCTTATTATCTGTGGGAGACCCCAAAATGATTCCATACCTGTACCTAGAAATCAGCAATCTCATCCATACTCACCTTGTCCCTCTTTGCTCTGACCACGTCTATTGCTTTCAGTGCTTCTTGGTGATAGGTCCCTGCTGCCTCTACCTTTCCTGTGACTGCCAGTGTCTGTGCCAAAGGGTCTGGTTCCGAATGATCTGCCTCTTCAGGTGCAAGGACCTTGGCAAGGACTTCCTCCCTGGGTCTGAGCTCTGCTTCTCTGGTTGAACCCCAAACACAGAGTCTTGACTTGTGCCCAGCCTCTCTCAAATCTTTCCTGAAGGCTCCCATTGGTTTCTGTTTCTAATCCCTTCTTGCTACAACTCAAACCAGTCCGGTGGGGTGAGAGGCCACTCCATATCCTCCATTTTTCTCTTCTTTTCACTGTAGCTTCTGCCCTCATTAGAGCCCCATTTCTAGCTACAGGGGAAAAGCTTCCAAACTCATGAATGGGACAAACTGATATAAGGCAGAAAAGGATGAGCAGTGTGGAGGGGGAAGAGACTTGTTCACATTAGCCAAAGCTAGTTAAAAATATCCCACGAAATATAATATTTAAAATTTACCCTTGTCCATATTAAAATTTAGTTTTGCCATATCCTGAATGTGTTACAGAACTCTATAAATTTGTTAAAATTCACAGAACTACACACCAAAAAAAAAATACAGTAAATTTTTACTAGATAGAAATTTTAAAATAAGTTGTACAATTTCAGTTGCACCAGTTTTACCTGGCAGATCACATTCATGATGTTTTTCTTGTGACTTGGCTGTTCTTGGAAATTTTTATTTTTCAGTTTTCCTTCCCAAAGACTAAATATTCATTTATTTGATTTTTATCAGTAATAAAACATGGGTTAGTTAATGGCCATAAATAGATTAAAACCAACAATATCAGAATGACTAGAGGAAAAAGAACAGCAAAGCACAAAAAAGGGCCAGGAGCCTCTTATATGGACATGATAACTCTGCTTGGCTACTTTTATTTGCCTCTGTTCTCTGCTAATTCAGGCACCTAGCTTTTCAGCCTTCAAAGCACATTCATAACAGACTCTGACATGTAGCAAGTTACTAGGAACAGCCTGTCTTTGAATTTTTGTGGTCTCATACTCTCTTACTTAATTTTGCTAATCCCTTTTGGAATAGACTGACATCTGGGCAGCTCTTCCTAGTTAGAGGCAACCTGAAGCTTCTCACCTCCTTCTTTGGATCCTCATCCACTTTCAGTTGCAGGCATAATGTCAGAGTATCTAAACCACCTGTTCCATTTAACAGTCCCTCCCTCACACGAATCTCTATCTCCCAAAGCCACATCCTCTCACAGAAGTGAATGATCATCCTTTCATCCACAGAATTACGGGTTCTTTTGGTCTCCTTGGTTCTTGGGCAACTCTGACTCATTGGAAAGCACAGTCTCAAATTCTAGTGTCCCATTCATATTTCGGGAGTAGATATCAAGGAGTATCCACTCTAACGCAGGCTCTTCCTGAAGTTCAGAGTCTCTTACCTCTAGTAGCTTATGTTTTATTGGAGAGGCAGAGAGTAAGCAAGTAAAAAAAAAAGTCAATGAATTAGTTACAGAGTGAGATGAGGACTATAGGTGACATAAACAGAGTGCTAGAACAGAAAATAATGGGATGGGGGATAGCCAGTCAGGGGGAAGCCTCTCTGTAAAAGGCTGGACCAGAGGAGGAGCATTTCAGGTTTATTAAACAGTCAATGCAAAGGTCGCCAGGCCAGAGAGCCATGCCTGACTAGATAGAATAGCCCAGAATGGCTAGAATACAGTGGGAGAACAGAGTGTGTGAGCTGGGCTAGAAGTGGAAGCAAGCTCAAGATAAAACCTCCCTTGGAGGCTGAGTTGAGCAGCCTGAGCAACAGCCCTTGCTCAACTGGTCTGCTTTGGGTTAGGGGTGTCACAGATAATCATATACTCCAGGATGTGTAGCAAAGTAAGAAGAAACACATAACCCTCTGTTGGGAGGTTTGATTCTTACCAACAACAAACTGCAAATATTTCTCCACTTTCAACTTAATTTAGAGGAAGTTTTGTTAGAAGTTGTTTCTTGACATAGGATGATGCCACAGTGTCTTGTCTAGGGTCTTATTTATTCTGTGGTGTTTATTAAAATGAAGGCAACCACCCTGGCTTCATTACAGGAAAGGTATTCACAGTTTGGTTTCCATTCTTTTGCAGCTGCATTAAAACTCTTTGTTCAACTGTTTAAATTTTTAGAAGCTCTTAAGTAGATGGAAGGTGTGCAGACTTCGAGTTTGTGAGTTCAAGAGAAGCATTGATTTATTTCAGTAAATTGGTTTTGGAATTTGATTTCTATCTTCTTTGTTCCTTTCTCTTTGTTCTCTGCCTACTTTCTTTCTCCTGCTCTATCCCTCCCTCCTTGTCTCTCTCTCGCTCACACACACACACACACACACACACACACACACACACACACACACCCCTCCACCTTGCAGCTAAGGAACCCCAAACCAAATAAACTTTAAACAAGCTTTGAACTTTTGAAGATAACCCTCATGTTGTATTGCTGGGAAGGTGCTTTAGTCTGTGATAGGCTGCTATGGGGTAAATATATAATAGGACTTTTGTGCCAGCCAAGCAAAGTGTGGACAACTAGAAGAAGAAAATAGTATTTTTTTTCCTGTAGACTAGAAGAAATTAACAATAGAAAAATCTTAACATTTTCAAGTTTATAAGTGAAATAATAGAATCAAAGCTTTCTTAACTCTCCCCTGAGTGGTATTTCTGTACTAGAGGTTCCTAGCAGGGAAAGTGAGTCTAGGATGCCTGGCACATCTCAGGGGCTTGGAGTGGTCATTTATTATTTTGGAGATGTCAACTTCCATTTTGCCTTCCTAACACCCCAAAATTACTGGGGATATGAAATGTGCCCTACTGTTTGTAGTCTTTGTGGAGAGACTGGATCTTTCCTTCCTTACTCTCTGATTCAGAACAGGGGAAGGAGCAGACGCAAAGATAACTCGCACCTGGGTGGTGTATTTACCAGTAACTTTGACTTGGTTGAGTGAGTCAAGGATGGAGAACTGGAAGAGGCCATTCACCACTTCATGAGGGATGGCACATGATTCTGATGGAGTTCCTCTGTGAACCAGGGGCTTAACTTGCTTCTTTTTCGGTTCTCTGGAGCTCTCCTGATACCTGATTCTCCAAGCCTGGCTTCCAGAATCTCAGCAGTTCTGTGTCCCTAAATAACATTACAATAACTTCCCTTTTGCTTAACTTTTCTAGAGTCCTTTTCTGTTGCTTTCTGTCAAAGACATGAATTGAGATGGTATGAGAAATGTTCCTAGAGTGAATGAATTAATGGAATGAGTTATATTTCAAGCCTTTGTGATTTTCCCCTGCTCTGTCATAGTTAGAGAATTTGAATCTCATCTGTAGATGAGTTTTCTTGGAATTTGGAAAAATATTGAAGTTTTATGCAATTTTTCTTTTTGAGGCAAAAGTATTTTAAAATAACAATTAAACCCAAGGTTTAAATATAAACTTATTATATGGTGGCTAGAAAATAAAAATAAACATAGAAAAGAATATAAAAATATTCACAAACATCTTTATAATAAATATCAGTTGACAAAATCATGTTTGATAATTGAATGGTATCTCATGGTAGAGATAATTTATTTAGATAATCTCCCATCACATTTTGGGGACTTCCCTGTGACTCAGATGATAAAGAATGCAAGAGACCTGGGTTCGATCCCTGGGTTGGGAAGATCCCCTGGAGGAGGGAATGGCCACCCACTCCAGTATTATTGGACAGAGGAGCCAGGAGGGCTTCAGTCCATAGGGTAGCAAAGAATCGGACACTATTGGGCGACTACGAATTACTACAGCACCATTATATTTGGGCTATTTCTTAATCTTATAAAAGATACCACACTGAACATGCTCTTAGGTAAACCTTTGTGTATGTAGGCTTATTATCCTTATGATACCTTTTTAGTAGTAGAATTGCTGGGGCAAAGAGCCTGCATGATTATAATAATTTTACTTACGATAGTAGTACCTTTTAAATAAGGCTGATTAAAAGGAACTTTAATGGTAGAAGTCTTCTTTAGAAAAAGCAAAACAAAAACATAAAACAAAGAAAAGGAAAGAAAAGTCTATGTTTTAAGCTATTCATCAAAGCAGTGCCATTTAAAACCATAGCGCATTAACTGAGGTGTTTCAATTGACCAGCCCAACTAAATAGAGACAAATGGTGCAAGAAAAAATTATTAATAGTCCCGTCTGTTCAACACAACCAGACATTGCACTTGCTCTCTTCAACTATTCATTCAAGAAATAGTCATTGAATCCTTGCTATGTACCTGCCATGGATCTAGGGATGGGGACACAAAAGGGAGGTAAGATTGTCCACCTTGGAGTCACTCACCATCCCGTGGCCAAAGCATGGATTGAGGGGCTAAGACACAGAAAGGGAGGTAAGACGTGGTGTCTACCTTGGAAGCACTCATCATCCAGTGGCCAAACAGACCTGTAAATAACTCATAGTAACACAGTGTGGTGGTAACTGCTGCAGCAGAGAGAGGAAAACAGCTTTGTGGGAAGAGAGAGCCTGGAGCAGTTTCAGTCTGTGCATGTAAACTCCATTTTTCTCTTGTGTTCCCTTATCTTCCCTTAGAAAACACCAATTGAAATGGAATATACCTTGAAAAATCAGAGTTCTAGAGAATCAGAGAAGGGAGAGATCACAAGCAGCTCCATGGAATCCATGAGAACTGAAGAGAGGTAGGTCAGGCAGCATCTGGAGGAGGGTACTCTGAAGGCAACACTGTGAGCACTGGTACAGACATGAAAAGAAAAGCAAATGTTCAGGGGACAGATTGCTTGAAACACAAGGTTTGGGTATGCCAAGATGACTGAAAACAGGTGCTATCTTGGATTGCTGTTAATAACAAGACAAGGCATTTGTGTGTTTCTCCATAACTAAAAAGGGCTTCCCTAGTGGCTCACACAGTAAAGAATCTGCCTGCAATGCAGGAGACCCTAGTTCCACCCCTGGGTCAAGAAGATCCCCTGGAGAAGGGAATGGCAACCTACTCTCGTATTCTTACTTGGAGAATTCCATGGACAGAGCAGCATGGCAAATCCATGGGTTTGCAAAGAGTCAGATATGACTGAGTGACTAACACACACACCATAATTAAAAGGGAAGTGTTGGATCCTGCTGTATTGTTACCTATACCAAAAAATTACTTGGTGGCTTAAAACAACCTAAATTTATTATCGTACAACTCTCTAGAGCCAGAGGTCTGATATAAGTCTTATTGCACCAAAATCAATGTGTCTTCAAAGCTGCCTTCCTTTCTGGAGACTCTCAGGGAGAATCTGTCTCCTTGCTCCATGTCTCAGCTTCTGCATTCCTTGGCATGGGACCCCTTCTTCTTCCTTCGAGGCTAGCAACAGCTGGTCAAGTCCTTCTCACACTGTATCACTTTTGACCTCCTCTCCTGCCTCTCACTTCTACTTTCACGGACCCTTCTAAAGGCCCGCCTTTGCAACCAGGACAATTTCTCATCTCAAGATCCTTAACTTACTCGTACTTGATTTGGTCCAACTGGAAGAGGAAGAAAGAACAGTTTCCTGTGGCAGAGTAAGGAGAGACTCCCTAGGAAATGGGAAGAGATTGACCAGAAACTGGGGAGAAGAGGAGGAAGGTAGAGTTGTCAGAGATGAACCAGGCTTTGCACTCCTATGAGTGTGAGGATCATGGTGTCACTCATCAAGAATATTTGGTTTAGGGAAGTGACACAGTGGTAAGTTTAACTTTGGATCTTTAGAGAACTAACTGACAACTTTTCCACTTTCTAATTTTGAATGGGTGATATATGATCAATAAATATTCAAGACATACAAGCCAGGGAGAGAAATCATGGGTGGAAACCACCGAGAGGGAGAACTTTTGAGATGGAGACAGGGCACAAAGAAGGTAAAGAAGAGACATCTAGGGTGGGGAGAGACAGAGATGGGAAGAAAGAAACAGAAGTGAGAGAAAGTGTACAAGTAAGATAGGGAAGAAATACCATGAAGACAGGCCAGGTTGGCAAAAGAAGGAGGAAGTAAGAGACAGGAGTATCAACAGAATCTTAGAAAGAGACCAGCTCAAAGGTTTTTGGCCTGAATTTGTTGGTCAATTTAAATTTCCCGTTCACTTGGGTTGTGCTCACAATTGTAAGTTAATAATTTTTAAGATTGTCTGGAAAGATTTATTTGCTTTCGGAGGTTAATTACTGTCACAGCTCCTCTGTTTTGTCAAGCTTCCCCGAAGACTCTGTGGTCCTGGAAGTGGAGTGGGGGGCAGTGAATTAACCTCCCAATAGGCCCTTTGCCACTTTCCTCCACCGCCCCCACCCCACCCCTCCACTCCCAACTTGTCTCACTAAAGGAAGACTTTCTCCTTCCCTTCCTTAAATGACTTAATTCTTGAAATGGTTTGTCCCTGGAATTGGAGGCCTTGGAAAGACGTGTTGAGGAAAAATGTTTCTGTTTCTGTCAGGATTCCTCACACATATTACAATGCACTAGTGACACACAGACAGGAGCTTTGGTAAGTCTAAACACAACTGGGAGTTTATGGTCCCCATTTTACATACGAGAGCAGAGGGGCTAGTCTTCTGTCTAACTCCACGCTCAAGGTCACAAACTGATAAAGCCAGAATAGGCTCCCTCCAGATTTTGGAAGCAAAGCGAGTATTGGCAGGATCACTTGGGAAGACTAGTTAGTTGAAACACTGACCAGAAAACTTGGACGCCTAATATCTTAAGGGACTACGGATCTCACGCTGAACCCTGCTCCCAAACTAACCATGCCCTGGCAGAGTCAGAGGCTGAGAAGGAAGTAGACTGTAGATCTCCCCTGGCACGGACACCACAGGCGCCTACCCTTTTCACGTTTATTATCTTTTGCTAGAGGAGTGGGTACTCAGAGAGGTTTATCAACTTGCCCAAGGTCACCCAGGAGCCAGCAGTGAGCCCAGGACTACCTTCCTCGGCTGGGAAGCTGTCTGCGGGGGAAGGCGCCCGCTGGCCAGTCCCTGAGGAGTGAGGTCCCTCTGGCCCCCGCCGCGCCCACTCCCGTGTGCACCCGGCCGCGCCCCCGCCATCCCTGGCCTCCGGAGGGGGCGGTCCTGGGGACAATGCGGGCTGGGGGCTGCTGAGCCCGCGGAGCCACCGTCGGTCAGCCGAGAGGAGGACGATGCTCGGCGCGCTCGGGTGAGCCGGGGCTGGGGGCTCTCCGCCGCAGCCCCAGGCGGGCCCGCGCCTCTCGGTTGCCGGCCTCCCAGCGCGGGGGCTGGAGCCCGCACCCGAGGGGGCGGCGGGGAGGGCGCAGGCAGCGGCTGGGAGCGCGGCGGCGGCGGCGGCAGAAGCTCGGCTCCGCGGCGAGGGGTGGCCGTTCCCGTCCGCCGGGGCGCCTCGCTCCTTAGCCTCAGCGGAGGGTAGGTGCGGCGAGGGCGCCCGGGTCACAACCCTGCGAGCCCAAGCGTGCGCGGAGACGCGGCGGCGCGGCGGGGACCGGCTGGGGGCTCTGGATTCCTGGGACCCGGCTTTAGCTCAGGGATGGGCTGCGTGGCGACTCAGACTGTAGGTGGGCTGGCTGGTTGTGTAGTACATGCCTTCAGTATGGGACCACTAGGGTTGGGGCTCATGCCCTGCACTTGGGTACGTAAGTACTTGTGAAACTGCTTGTGTGTTTGCTGACTCTGAGGTAGTATAACGTGTGTGTATGTATGTGTGTGTGAGAGAGAGAGACATAACATAGGCTCTGCGTCCATAACCGTGTGTGTGTGTGTGTGTGTGTGTGTGTGTGTGTGTGTGTGTGTGTG